>JADBJO010004631.1:76144-101144 GCA_016801955.1 Conus betulinus
AATAGCCACAAAAAAAAATCAAAATCAAAAAGGAGTAACATAACAATAGCATACTCCGAAAAAACTGTAAATGTAAGAACTAAATAAATAGTGATTTAAAAAACAGAAAAAAGGACATTCAAAAGAAAACATTAGTGGATAAAAATGTGTCAGCTGACAGATGTACTGAGAGACACAGATCAACAGACATAAATGGAAAAAAAAAAAAAAAGAGAAAAAAGAACTAAGTCTGATTTTTATAAGACCAGTTCTGACATTCCAAAGTCAGCATGACAGGGTATGTTGCATGTTAGAATAGTAAATGAAAGCTGATAGGAAGAGATACATGCATGGAAAGCTTTGGTTTTTTTTTGCTTTTGTTTTTGTTTGGTCTTTGTTTTTAACCTATGGCATAATGCTTTTGGCTTTTCCTTTCTCTTGTTCACATGCTAGCCTTCAACGGTGATGACCAATCTGAGCAGAGGCAACGTGCAGACAACAACACCGTCCATTTACCCCATGTGAGTGACCAAACTCTGTGCATGTCCTCACCATTTCCACTCCCCCCGTTGTTCTTGCCCCTCATCTCTTCTCCCTCCCCACTCCCTCGCTATTCATGCTCTCTCACATTCTGTGTAACTACCTGTCTCTGTCCCGTACTATTGACTTTGCATCTGTTCGGTCATTGTGTGTTGGTGTTATTCACCGTAATAGTGTCAGTGCATACATACATATGCATGTATGCATACACACGCACATGCACATGGGCACACACACTTACATGCACACACTCACGCACATGCACACACACACGCACATGCACATACACATACACACACACACACACACACACACACACACACACACACACACACACACACACACACACACATTTACACCCGTAAAAGAGATCATCGGACTGCACATGACATGAACACACACACAAGCTTAAACGCTCATGCAGGCATGCACAAACACGCTCTAAATAATGAGCATGCAGATTGGTGTATTCTCACATGCCTTCATAAATACCCTCAACAAATCTGTGAGCCAGAGAGTCTGTGCCATGAATTTGAAGAAGTAACCATAACCAGCTTAGGTTGCACACTGGCAACAGCATTTGCTCATATGTATGTCAAGCATGCCACTCAATGAACAGTATTCTGCTACAAGAAATCAATGCATAGGTAAAAAAAATGAAGTGACAATGTGGTGTGGGTTGCAGCATTAACTGTTCATCAGCTGGCAGCTCAGGGAGAGGTCGTTCTCCTGCAACAAGAACTGCAGGATGGTGAGTAGTCACACACACTGCACTGAGATCTTAATAGAAACGAAGATGATGACATGATACTGACAGTGTGTATAACAGCAGGTTCCTTACAGCCCTTGCATTTAGAGGGGTCCCACGTCCATCAACACTGCAGTTCTGCTGGGACTTGGGTCTCCTGGGTCAAAAATTGACAGGGTCCCTAACTCCAGGCACAGTCATTTAGCGTCTGAATGGGTTTGACTGTTACTGCTTTCTTTATCCAGTTTCCTTTCATTTTCATGAAAAGGCATTCAGGATATTCCTCTCTCTCTCTCTCTCTCTCTCTCTCTCTCTCTCTCTCTCTCTCTCTCTCTCTCTCTCTCTCTCACCCCTTCTCTTTGTCTCTGTCTGTCTCTCTCTGTCTCTCTTTTTCAGTTTTTGTCTGTGTATCTCTGGCTGTCTGTCTGCTGTGTCTGTCTGTCTGTCTGTCTGTCTGTCTGTCTGTCTGTCTCTCTCTCTCTCTCTCTCTCTCTCTCTCTCTCTCTCTCTCTCTCTCTCTCTCTCTCTCCCTCCCTCTCACAGAGAGAGAGGGAGAATGTTCAGTCTAATGCATTCTTTTTCTCACTCTGTGTAACATGGAAGTGGGGGGGGGGGGGTGGGGGGGGTGTGTGTTTATAGTTTAACTGTAAAAAGAAATAAACTTTGTTTTACTGTATTATTGAAATAATATGTGAAGTTAACTTTCATAACAGGTCTTCTCTCCTTTGAGAAAAAGTTATAAACTTAAAAAAAATTGTGAAAATGCAACTGGACTTGCACAATCATCTGCAGCAAGGCAAGGTAAGGTAATGTTGCTTATAGACCAGCTGACCGCAAAGGGCCATACCAGGGCTGTCACCACATTGAAGTCAACTCACAAGTCATTCATTCACGCAACTCTTTAAAATGCAACTTCTAAAAGCCCACCTGAAATTTTGTTAAAAGTCTTTCCACTATAAGATCTCAGGTCTAATGAAAAATGTTAATCTCAATCAAGAATTAATCTCAATCAAAATTCAAAGATTGCATCAGGGTGGAACATCTCTGAACACAAGGTTTTCATGGAATCTGCAGTAAAATGTTTGTGTTTCACATCATGCAAAGTCCCAGCATTCTAAAGAATATGTTTCATTGTGAGTGGTTCATGACATGGAATGCACCACGGAGCTTCTTCACTTTTTAAAAAGTACAAATGAGTAAAATACGAATGGCCAGTGTACAGCCAGCATAGAACCGTTTCTTCTTTGCAACCATCAGTGGTAGATGAGAGGAACTCTTTTATGTTTGGACGGATCTGAAAAAGCTGGTTATCCATCTGTGTATTCCAATCCTCCTGCCAGAGGTCTCTGACATAATCATTAACTTTTGGTTTTATATCTGTGTAGGGGGTAGATATGTTGGACAGTTTCCCTATTTTGGCATTCTTGGCCAAACGATCAGCCATTTCATTCCCTCCGTTGCCAACATGACTGGAAACCCCAGCCAGAACAGTGTTGTGACCTTTCGCTTTCAACGTGCTCAAAAGTTTAAAAAAAGTGTGGAAGTTTGGGATGATGGAGGTTACGGCCAGCTATTGCCTCCAAGGCTGACAGTGAATCAGACAAAATATATTTGACTAAAAGATGATTTTAACAGTAAGCAAATGTCCAACACAAACCTTATCATGCCACAATCTTATGGAATGACGATCTCTTGTTTATCATCCAAGCAGTCAACAGTTGCACTATTTTGCCATAAACGAAATGTACAACACAGCATGATTTTAGACTGATTTGTTCTTGGCTGATCTGCTATAAGCGAAGTGTACAACACAGCATGATTTTAGACTGATTTGTTCTTGGCTGATCTGCATCATGCATTTAGTGGAATGCCTCATTTTCAGGCCGTTGATCTGGAACGTTTGTCTGTCATGCACGACACACACCTTTCCAGGTGTTTTGAGACACCTCTGTCAGATGCATGCTCCACCTCACTTTTGGCCAGGCAAAGTCAGTCAAAATTCTGTATTCATTTTTTGCCTGTGCACAAAAAGCAGTCTTTAGTGCAAGTTTGTGCATAGTCACCCCCGGAGTTGTCTTTCCCTCTCCCTCCTCATCACTTTGGGCAAAGGCTGTGTTGAGGTGTATGAAATACACAAGATTATTGGCATCGTTTAAGGGTCCACAGCCATTGTCAGTGCTGGCTTCAGGATGTCTCTCTTGATTCTGCCTGCTACACACTGCTGGCTTATGACTCTCTTCTGGCATGTATGTTTGTGTTCTGTGAGGGAAAGCAAGGTCTAATCCTTTCACCTTGAGGTCAGTGAAGGGAGACAATCTGTATTTGGCTGGTTTTGGGAGTGGGGTTCATGACCCCTCTTCAGCAGAAGAGTGTGTTCTCCCCAACTCCTTTTTGTTATCCAGGCCTTAGTTTGGACAGGAAAGTTTGAGAAAAAGGAATTTTACGACTAAAAGTGGAGTTACAAAATACTTACCTGCCCAAATACCAGAACATGTTTTCACCTTCCAGTTTAAGTCTCAAGGTTTGGGGGACTGATTTTGTATTTACTACCAGGCACGCTAACAGGGGTAGACAATTGTTAGGAGAGGATCCTGTCTGTCACATGTGCATTGACCTGCTCTTTGACTTTGCCCTGTGTCTTACATTCCTTGCAAGAGATGCAAAAATCTGTCTGAAGCATCATTATGCGCTTGCACATATATATATATTTTTTTTTGCTTGAGATGGGCAGTATGTATGCAGCTCTTGCATCATAGAGAAGGTTGATTATTGTTTTGTTTAGTTTATGATTGTTGCAGCTAATGTTTATTTTGGGGACGGTGAGAGGGGGGGGCTTAAGACTGAAGGATCCTGTTCAATCTGTTCTGGACGCAGGAACAGAAATCAACGATGTTGACGACAACGGCTTCACAGCACTGCACTGGGCATGTGCCAACGGGCAACTGGGAACGGTGGAATTCCTCATCAAAAATGGCGGGGACATCTCTGTGGCTGGCAACCAGGGGGAGACCCCCTTACTGTTGGCTGCCTGCTATGGCTTCCTGGAAATCGTCAAGTTCCTGCTGTCCATCGGCGTGGATGTCAACTATTCTGATGAAGTGAGTGCAATGTGTTGCCATGGTATCAACTATTCTGATGAGAGATGAATGCAGTGTGTTGCCATTGTCTCAACATTCATTCAACTTTGCATTCACTGTAATTTCACATTGGTCCTTTTGCATGTGAAGTTGTCCTTGCTGGGTTTTTTTTTTCAGGAACTGCCTGTTTAGAAAGGGGAAAACTCCTCATTTTATAATAGAACAAGCATACCATCACACAAACCAAAACAGATTCCGATTCCGAGAAGATTGGGTCTGGGATTGTTGTTCTGTACACAGGTGAGGTAAAATGTTGCCCTCCATTAATGTATGTAACAGTCAGGTGTAACAATGATTTCATTGAAAACAACAAATGTTCCACTGCATCTCTGGACTCCTGACGATCGATTCCTGTCAAGTGACAACAATCAAATTGTGTAATGAATGAAGGGTGCATAGTACCATGTGGTGTGATATGATCCGTGCAGTACAAGATAAAACGATGAATGGAAGTCTCAGATACAGCCTGTTTACCTGTAGCAAACAGCCCACTGTAACCTTCTCTATGCGCTGCAGACATAGTTCATTCTCAAACGACACCCAATTTTCTTCTTTTTGAAAAAAAAGAAATCCTTTTCAGACAGCTGCAAGCCATCATAGGTAAGTTTTCACAAGATGTAGAGTTATTCATAACTTTCGTCGTTTTCCAGCACAAAGTTGGCAAACAAATAATTGTAAGAGCTGACTTGCAAGCACAATTGCAACTTGTCTCAAAAAATTCAAGGATTTTTAACAACAAGGGAGTTTGTTGCAAAATTCTGCAGAAAAGGTCACTTTAAATAGGAAATGTTACTGTATGGTACATAAAAACATACATAAAAAAACAACAACATAAAAACCTACAAAGAGCTGACAAAATATGGATAGCCCTATATCTCAAGGGCAGGCAGTCCACAGTTTGCACAGAAAAAGACATGTTTCACTCTAAAGTTATACAAAGGAATGCAAAATCTGCAGACTGAATGCTGTGTTGACATGTGACAATCAAGCTATGCATTACATTGAAAACCTTGGGGTACATATTGGGTCAACATGTGACAAGTTATGCAGTGCAGTACAAATCTGTGGACTGTGTACTGGTGTCGACATGTGTTGTGACAATCATGTTATGCAGTACAGTACAAATTGTGGACTGTGTACTGGTGTCGACATGTGTTGTGACAATCATGTTTTGCAGTACAATACAAATCTGTGGACTGCATACTTATATTGACATGCAATGTGACAATCATGTTATGCAGTACAGTATAAATCTGTTGAGTGCGTACTGGTGTTGACATGCGTTGTGACAATTATGTCATGCAGTACTGTACAAATCTGTGGACTGCAGACCAGGTCAGCAGGTCTTGTGACAGTTGAATTATGCACACAGTGTAAATCCATGGACTGAAATCTGGATCAACATGTTTTGTAATAATGAGGTGATGTAGTACACTACAAGTTCTTTGACAGTATGCTAGGTCAACATGTGTTGTGCAGGGTGGAAACACAGCTCTGATGTACGCCGCCTACAACAATCACGCATCCTGCATCACGCCTCTCCTGGAGTACGGCGGCTGTGATTTGACGGCCACCAACGAGGATCAGCTTACTGCCTTTGACCTCGCTGTTGCCCAGGGCAACAAGCAAGGTCAGGTTCAGGTCATGCTTGACATTTTAGCTTGAAGGTTGAGATGATGGAACTCAGAATGAACCAACTGTATATCTGAGGAAATCTCTCTCTCTCTCTCTCTCTCTCTCTCTCTCTCTCTCTCTCTCTCTCTCTCTCTCTCTCTCTCTCTGGTTTTGTGGAGCAATATTTGTTGATTTTGCAAAGGCCTTTGATGTCACAGACTGAAGGTTACTATACAAAAAATTATCATTGTGTGGCATAAAAGAAAATAGGCTCTAACTGATACATCATTCGTAGACAGGCGTCAACAATTTTGTCTTAATTCTTTAACATCCTGTTAAACAAGGGATACCCTTGGACTCGGTTTTAGGTCCTCTCCTGTTTTGTACCAAAGTAATGATCTTCCTCTTCATATTGAAAAATCCTGTAACTTTTTTTTTTTCTGTGATAATACCATGATTTGTACAAGCAGCTGTAATCTTGATTCTGTGTATGCATCATTGCCAAAGTTTGCTGACATCATAAATGAATGGTGCAGTGTGTGGACCGTATATGTCACACCCCAGTAAGAGTAAAATCATGCTCATAACAAACCATCAAACACAGCAAAATATTTAATAGTTACGTTCTGTTTTTATCAATAGTGTAAGAATTCAAGAAGTGTACAATCGTCTAAGCATAAGAATGGACAACAATCTTTCACAGAACACACACACCAAAACTTTATGCAAAACAGTATATGGACAAAATGTTTGAGTTATGCAGAATAAAGCAGTTTTTGAACTTGCATGCCAGAAAATTATTCATGAATTAATCCTCAATTAACTACTGTTTGACACTGATTCATCAGTGTGAATTAATGAAACCATTTATCAGGATCTAAAGATGTGCCCTTGAAGCAGTTCTCCTGAAATCCTCAAGCCTTACAGACTCTGATTTTATTCAGATTTTGAGTTCTTCCATTAATGGATATGTCTGCAGTTAATGCATTTACTCATTTTTTGAAACTCACTTCTTCATGAGCTTTACCATTGCAGAGGAAAATCTTACAGAAGAAAATTGTTTACGTATTTTGCACACTCTCAGTTGTTACCTACATATGCAGTTAAATACGTATTACCAGTGTATATCACATTGGTGTTATTACTTTATCATCAACATCGTACATTTTTACTTACTTCCCAAAGTGATTGTTCTTGTTTACTACTGTTTCAAAAAGATTTGAACAGCTATGTCACTGCATGATGCAAATGTCAGTATGTGAGAGATTCATAATGAATTCATGTGAACTCATGTGTGGGCTAACATACTGCTCATGTAGTTATATGTACTGAGTGGGATGGGGGTGGGTAGGATGGATAATGGTGCCACCTATTCATTTGCATTTTTTATGTTTGGCTTTCAAAGTTTATTTCCTCATGTTTTTTTCCCCCCCACATTATATGAGTGTATGTTTGACTCTCTCTCTCTCTCTCTCTCTCTCTCTCTCTCTCTCTCTCTCTCTGTCTCTGTCTCTCTGTCTTTTGGGAAAGGATCATCACCATTTCATATATTTTTTTCACATTCAGTAGAAGAATGTATCCCATGACAAAATTACATGGGTATTTTTCTTTTTTTTTTTCAGCCCAGCAAGCCATGGAGCGATACATGCTGTCGCTGTTTGATTCTGGCGGCTCTTGATAACAGCTGCTATCCTGAGGGAGAACAGACATTTCCTGCCGTGGTGCCACCAGTCACACAGAGCAGGAATGGCAGCACCTGTCCTTCCCAGTCCTGATTTTGCTCAATGTTGTTGACTTTATCTTCACATCAAAGAATGCCTTCTGTTCATGCCACGATGTGTGAGTGGATGTAAGGGACAGAATGATCTCAGTGCTGTTGTCCCCACACTGTTCATGTCAACCAAACACACATGGCCTGTTCATGGAGTGAAGAACCATGGATTTATCAACACAAAGCCTTTCTCCTTCCTTTCTTCTTGTTTTGGATGGCCTTTTTCAACATGATCTTTATGCAGTCAAAGGATTGTGAACATGGCTAACCTACCAGAAGGCTGGTGTGAAAGGGAGACAAATTTTTCATGACAGTGATGACGAATCTTTGGATAATTGTTAACTGTGGACTGATTCTGATGACTGAAAAAGAAATATTCTTTTTGTCACATTAACCAAACAAAATGCATGGTGTTAGTGATGGTTACCCCCAGTTTGCAGTATTAACTCTTCTGTAACATTATGCAAAGCACAACAATATTGTTATCATCACTAGACAATTTTATTCAAGGTCAGTTCAAAAGGTGAGTTGTTAATTGAAAAAAGTTTTCAGGCAATTTTAATAGACGTATACTTTAACCTTGAATATTGTAAAGGAACATCATTATTCTTACGATGTGTTGCAGTTGCATCTTTTCACATTCCAGCTGGGCCCTTCTCCACACACACGATCAAAGACAAACATGCATCTTATCACTAACACAGATCTGATTCAGAACTGGGCTGCACGTTGTGGTCACAATCCTTTTCATCAACTGGAGGGGAGTGGGGGTGCATGGGAGGGGAAGGATGAGGAGCCGGAATCGAGTGTGTGCGGTTCTTTACACGTTTTCAGTCAGTCATGTTCAAGGGGTGGTAACTACACATCTTTCATGACTCTTGCACAGAATGTTAACGTGCCCTTACAATGGACTACTTTCACTTGTAACTAGATGTTTTCATGACCCCAACACCATCTGTCAACATGTCCTTGTGTCGGACTATTTCACCGGAACTTCCAGAGTGGCCTTCTGTGTGGACACATTCAAAACTGTTATCAGTGTCTGTTGATTTTCCATTCCATGTATCACAGTTGATTCGGCCATCACAAAGTCCCATAAGACCTGATCTTTATCAGTACCTGTTGTCACCTGTTTTGCTTATGGCGCACATGATGTTCGTTGGGTATCCAAAGCCTGATGGGTACATCAGATGAATGCGTAACTCAGGCATCAGATGAGTCTCACCCGTCAGACCTTCCGAATTGTTCATCTTTTCTCTTTGAGTCATTCGTCTAGCTGTCAGCCCACCATGCTATGGTCTCATGAGGATAAGCATATGTGAGTTAATCTGTACACAATGATGTCTCTTGGTTGAAAACTGAACCATGGTTATGGCAGTGCCAGCTCTGTCTCTAACATGCTTAGCGATAGCAGTGGGTACCAGAAGACACCAGGGATGACAAAAAGTAAAATTCACCATTCCACCCATGCCTCCTGTGGCTTGTTGGTGGAATCGTCCTACAGTCGCCATACAGATATGTTTTTTTTTTTCTTCTGCAATGTATTTCTGTCTCGTTTTGCTCATCAGCTAAGCAGTATTTTTGTTTATTATGTGAACAAGCACTTTGACTGTGTGTGTCTCTCTCTCTCTCTCTCTCTCTCTCTCTCTCTCTCTCTCTCTCTCTCTTTCTTCAAGGAGAGAAGTATGGTTGGGGCAGGGTTGTAGACTCCAACCACAGAGGTTCTGTTCTGGATACTATTTTTAGAAATGAAGAGGAGATAACTCATTCACTCTGAGTACTTCTAGTCACTTTCCTTGCCCTGTTTGACACATCATTTCTGCCAAAGAGGGTACAACAAATCAGCTTCCAAATGTACGAAGATAGATATTCAAAATACGAAGCATTCATGAGGTTCAAATACTGGAAAGAGGAGGAGGGGGAATGGGAAGATGTGTTTTTTCTGTCACATTGAATTACAAACAAGCAGTGGCCCATGGGGCACTGATGATACCACTGTCAGGGATGGCTGGGCTGGGTGAGGGATGGCAGGGTGAGGGGGGGGGGAGGGCACTGCTTACATTTTTAACAGATCTTAAATCCATGTATGAACACAGCCATGTAAGCAGACATGCCTTGAAGCAACAGTCGTGGCTAACTGGTAGTCATCCCATTTGGCGGAAAACAAAGTTGACGTGAGAAAGTAGCAGATGACGAAGGTTGCGATGTGCTTGAAATGAATGACAGTGATTCCTTGTTAATCGTTTTTCCTCACTTTCAAAATGTGGTGACTGAGGGAGGAAACTGAAGGGGTTTAGTTCCACCAGACAAAACAGACAAACAGATTACAGGACAAAACACTATGGTGGAAAATGAAGGGGTTTAGTTCCGCCAGACAAAACAGATTACAGGACAAAACACTATGCATTTCAACCTCTTCGGGTCTTCTTCAGGTAAAAACAAACAACATTTAGGACATTGAAAACAAGGAATGAGTGACCACTTATCTTCTCATATTGGATCAACGCCCATTTTGCGCCGAATATGAGAAGGGAAGTGGTTGCTCATTCTTCGTTTTCATTGTCATTAACGTTGTTTTTGCCTGAAGAAGACCTGAGAGGCTGAAATGCATTGTGTTTTTTGTCCTGTAATCTGTTCGTCTGTATCGTGTGGTGGATCTAGTACCCCTTTTTTTGCTTTTTCTAAATTTGCTTCATTTTTTTAAATTTTGAGGTTTTGAACTTTCTTTATGGTTTAGGACAAAACATGGGCATGAGTTGGACAGACAGAGACAGCATCGTCTGCATGAAGCATGCATTGGACAGCTGAAGCGGAAAGGACGGACACTGAACTCTCATAGCCGCTTTGGCACAATGAAAAACAATCAGAGATAGGTAAACCACTAGGAGCATTCTGACTTTTCTCCCCTTGATTTTGTTTGTTTTTGGTATTCATGGTTGTGTTCACATCAGTCATGATTATAGCACTTTTGTCGTTGTTGTTGTTGTTTTTTTTTAATTCAAGTTTGAGAAAAATGAATGTGGTGAATGTTTAATCACACTGCATTGGTGTTCTGTTGATAGCAATGGCATGTTTTGCATCATTAATGTGAGCACTGATCTTTAACACCTTCATTGTCCTTATTTTAGTATATTGACCAATCAAAAAAGTGTCTTATTGACAGATATTACGAGCAGTAACAGTGTTTATCATTGTCATCAACATCGATTGAGTAGAATTAGTAAAGTTGTTATTAGCAGCATAAGAAGTATTTGTTGTTGCCGTTACTGTTGTTATGTCACACATAATGACATGTCCATTGAATGACTCACTTCTGTCCTTAATCACTGATGTGAGCGTATGGAACATGCCAACTGCACAGCATGGGCACTCACTTTTTACCATTGTTTTAATGACTGGCTGGGGTAAACCAGTTGTGGAAAGTGATTTTCTGCACATGCACTCACACACATGGGCATGAGTGTACACTTACACATGTGCACACACTTTCATAGTTACTCATGTGTTCACATACACATATACACACCCAGTAAAATGCTGGGGCAAACATATACATGTACATTATACACACTCTCTCTCTCTCTCTCTCTCTCTCTCTCTCTCTCTCTCTCTCTCTCTCTCACACACACACACACACACACACACACACACACACACACACACACACACACACACACACACACACATTAACATGTGTATGAGATTGGCATAATACTAACTGTAAATTTTGAATCTTTCAGGCAGATTTTTAAATGTACAATTGCCAGGGGGAAAAACATTATTAAAAAAGTAAAGACAAAAAAGAAAAAACAAATCATGGTAATGGATTTACCTTTGAAAAGAAATTATTTCAGTGCTCTTCTTTGTGCCTAGTGGATTCATTACCATTTTAATCAGTTTACATGATGCATGAATTTTTGTGTGTATCAAAATTAATTCTGGCAATATCTGCCTCATGTATAAGATAGTTTCCTTCTTTTTTTTTTTGAGTTTTTTAAGCAGGAAAATATTTTTGTACTATTGTACGTTTTTATGATTTTGAAATATCACAGCATTTGCTTTTTTGTGAATAAAATATTGAGTGGAACAAAACTACTGAGGATCAAATGTGCTGTTTTAAAAAGGTTTTTGATTCGTCCAGTTCAGTACTCTCTCTCTCTCTCTCTCTCTCTCTCTCTGTATGTGTATATGTATATATATATATATATATATATATATATATATATATGGTGTGTGTGTGTGTGTGTGTGTGTGTGTGTGTGTAAATTCTTGTGCTTAAGTGCATGCACATGTATTTGGACTTTCATGCGCACACATACACCAGCACGAGCGTACATGCACGGACGCACGCACACACGCACACACACACACACACATTCATTTCCCACAAACAATCAAACATGCAGGTACACACGCATACAAACACCTGTGCGTGCTTGTGCGCACCCTGAACATTCATTTTCCACAATCAGAGAAGCGTGCAGTCAAACACATGCACATGTATGCACAATATACACATGCTCCTGCTTACATGCACATGCAGTCATGCGCACAGACATACACACACATGCGCACATACATGCAAACTCATGTGCATGTGCAGACATACATGCGCTTGTGTAAACGCCCAAATACATAGGAACACACTCTTACAGGCACACATGTATACATGAGCAGATGCGTGCGCACAGGAGCATGCTAATACAAGCCCACAAATTGCATGCACACACACACACATCCACATGCACTTCTGTGCGTGCACACACACACACACACACACACACACACACACACACACACACATACACACACATCATACATGCATATGGCTCGCTCGCTCACTGCATACACTGGCACACACACATGGGCCTGTGCCCCAAACACCCATACACACAGGTGTACATTCACCACACACGCAACACAAATACAATAATGGCACGGTCAATGTAACGTAGGTTCTCAAGTTCTGACCTAGTCTTAAAGAGTAGCAGGAGGCTGTGTCACTTTCTCTCTGTCTCAATCTAGTGACTACACCCCTGATACACCTCTCATTCAAATGACCACATGAGAGAACTTCACATTCCAGTTCTTTTATTGCCCAGATGTTGTTGTTGGGGCATAGGTGATGAGGACATACAATGATAAGAACCCTATGTCTCTAACTAAATGGGCAAGCCGAATATGATGTTTGCCCAATTAATTTTCAATTTTTCCCCTCAGAAGATTCCCTACCTTAAAAAAAAACAAACAAACAAACAAAAAAAAAAAAAACCACCGAGCTATCTGGAGGAAGCGGGCAGACTGGGAAATGATGTGCATTTTGATCTGGGGGGGGGGGGGTCAAGAGCCTTCTGACTCGCGCCAAACTTCAGGAGACGCGTCTGGCACCGGTGATGTAATTCTCTTGAAGGAGCCAATCGCTAGCAACTCTCACCCAGAATGGTAGCTTCCTTTCAGGTTTGAAATATTTTGTACTTACTCTTTACTCACAGCCCTACACCACTCTATTATTTGTTATTACTATCAATCTCTAATAAACTAATATAAAACTACTAAAGGCTAGAACGAAGAGCCCTAACTAGACCCAATCCGAAAGTAGAAAAACAAACAGGGAAATAACACCCCTGTGTCTAGTTGCCAACTCCGGGAACTAATATTTGAGGTTGCTTCCCTTTGACCGCAGATGCCATTGACATGTCACACTAGCAAGGAGGGCTAATGCGTATGTCAGACATCCGTTAAGTCGTAGTCACGAGACCCTCTTCTTAAATTCTCTTGGTCATCAATTCATTTATCCATCAGCTTTAAATCATTTACAGTGTTGTCTCAAAACTTAGCGATGTGATATATTGTATATGGACCAGTGCGCATGCAGTGACACCTCCTTTATGACATTAAAACTATTAGGAACTGCTTATAAGAATTTCTCGTTACTTCTAATTTGTTTGTTGACAAAATGTGTTTATACTTATATCAACTATATTGTTGTTGTACATATAGCCCTTGATTACACCGCCTCCTAATCTTCTTAGAGTGTGAATTTGGATACATCAGTCTTTCAGGGGAATTAATTCCTTTACGATCTTTCGGCAGTCTTGCACATTAGCGGATACGGCAATTTTGTTGGTGTCAAAGGAAACCTTTCGCATGTCTGGGAGATGCAAACACCTAAAAAATAACAAGCAAGGCAACGTGTAGTCACACACAGTGAATGGCACCTTTGAGTGCTTAGATGTGCTGCTTGTTTTGTGAGTTTGTTTAGCTGTATTCTGTTTCCTTGTTTAATTGTTTGTTTGTTTGTTTGTTTTTTTTTTTTTCTGCGTACGCAGGCTGATACTCCTGCGGACATTGCCTGTATAGACAGGCAGTGGAGTTTTGTGTGTATTCTGTTAAAAAGATACAAGTACGACCGTTTCCGGTTCTGTTCACACGTGGGACGAAGAGCCGCATTGACGCCGATGGGTTTGCCAAAAGAAATGGACGATCAAAACTGTTTCCTCGAAGAAACGGCCGTTTGCAGACGATGCTGAAGGAGGACGCAAGGCGAAAAGAAAGGTAAAATTATGTCCACCTAATGATTCACACGAACATTCTTTGTTTGCATATATTTACAATATAATTACTAAGTTGACATACATGATGAGAACTTCGATCTCAGTTCGAAAGCAATGTTTACCTGCTTTCGGGAGCATTCTACTTTCGACATTCATTGCTCTGAAATAATTAGTTTCATAAGTTTCAGTCAACGATCCACGTGAATTAAATCAAGCCAAGATTTCCGCAGTGCCAAATAAACACTCAAATTTGTAGGCATGTCACCTGGGCAAATGTAAAACGGTAAAGGTTTAGGATCCCAGTTTTTCTGCGTACATTCTAAAACTCAACTGGCAGTTCTGCATTAGTGCATGCCTTCCTCAACACACGGACATTGGAAAAGTGTGCGCATGCCCATTATACAATTTTGCATAAATTTCTGAATTAAACCATGACGTTGGAACAGCTCTCACCAGTTCTATGCACCATCCTCAAATACTTTTTTTTTTTTTTGTTTTGTTTTGCTTTGTTTTGATTGGACATCACAAAGAGTTATGCTGTGACATGATGTTTGTTCTCATTGCAAAAAGCATTTTACACCACTATCACAGTATCAGTGGTGGAAACGTAAAACCCTATTTTGTTTAGTAGCCTATGCACTTTTGTGCGCAGTGTGTGTGTGTGTGTGTGTGTGTGTGTGTGTGTGTGTGTACTGTGTAGTACTGCTACTTGTTCATATTGTGTTCGCTGTCACAGATCTCGTATTGAAAATAACAAAGATCATGGGACAGAAGAGCTTACATACTTTGCATAGAAATGTGTGGAGACAGTATTAAAACACAAAACAGAAACAGTTCAATAGACCGATGAGAAAAAAAAAATGGCATGTTCATATGCACACACACATATGAGTGTGACACACACACACACACACACACACACACACACACACACACACGCACACTCTCTCTCTCTCTCTGTCTCTGTCTGTCTGTCTGTCTGTCTGTCTGTCTGTCTCTCTCTCTCTCTCTCTCTCTCTCTCTCTCTCTCTCTCTCTCTCACACACACACACACACACACACACACACACACACACACACACACACACACACACACACACACACTGTACATGTATATAAATGCACATAGTGCACAAACACAATGTAAGCTGCTCAACAAAAGTGCATACACAGTGATAATTGTGCGTCTCTGATGCATAAACTTTCCATCTGACGCACTGGAATTCAGGCTAGTGCATCACAAAAAACGTACCAAAATTTACTGTGACGCACAGATTTTCTCCTGTACACAGTACAACACTGAGCAGCACATCACGCAAAAGGGCTTTCACCTTATCCACCATGATCAGAGTTAAAATGTAAATTTCCTCAACGTTTTTAGAACGTTCTGAATTGATGAACACTTCTGCTTGAGAACTCTTCTCTAGTGAAAACCAACAAGAGTCGTCAAAGTAGACTAGACCTATCCAGTCTATGTTTGGACCACAAGCTCATGTGATTCAGTTAAGTGGGAAAAGCAAGGAAAACTGTAGGAATTTTGGCTTTTCAGAATCAAAATCCGACAGTTCAGCTGTGGCTCATGGGTGATAATCCAGCCAATGGAACAAAAGTTGAACGATCTATGCAACATGACCATTTCGCATAACTAAAATGGCTCTGTTCTGGACATATGAATGTGTTGCTCACAGAGCAAGAATGGCCAGTCTACAGTTTTTACCATAGGTTCGATCGGGCTTCCGATGATCATTGCATGGCAATTGGAATTTGGTCATACTGTAAAATATGTCAACATTGAAGGAAATGGCTTGCTTAGTGGAAATTCTGTGATGATAAATCGAAGAGGACATCCGGTCCCACAAATCAACTTTCACTTTTAAAGTCCTGATAGTGGAGGTGCTCACATTGACTTATGTAGATGATAACACTTTGAAACACAGGAACACGGATATGAATAGATAATGTTTAGCACTGTCTAGAATGTTTTATCAACTTTATTACAAACACCTCTTTTCTAATGTATTTCTATCTCTATTATAAACACCTTTTCTAATGTATTTCTATCCCTTTCTCTGTGCATTTATGTATGCGAGCCAGCAAGAGCAAGTTGGTGTGTGTGTGTGTGTGTGTGTGTGTGTGTGTGTGTGTGTGTGTGTGTGTGTGTGTGCATTCACTACATTTTCTAGCAGTTGTTAATGGTGACCCCCAAATATTTCTGTGACCCCCTGAAAATTTGGAACTAATGGAAGTGAGTTTTTTGTACTGAATCTGACCCCTTAATTTTTAGGAAATAATTATCACTGATGCAGACAACACACACACACGCACACACGCACGTACACACACACACACGTACACACACACACACACACACACACACACACACACACACACACACACACACACACACACACACGTACACACACACACACACACACACACACACACACACACACACACACACACCAGTGATAGTTCTTACGCACAAATGTATCTCTGATGCATGAAATTCCCATCTGACACTCTGAAATTCAGGCTAGTGCATCACAAAAATGTACCAAAATTTACCATAATGCACTGATTATCTCTTGTATGCATTTCAGCTCTGAGCAGTGTGTCAGGCAAAAGTGCTTACATCCTATCCGCTACGATCAAAGTTGAAAGAAATGTAACTTTGCTCAGTTCTTTAGGACATTCCGAATCAATAAACTACTTCTGCTTGACAACTTTTCTACACTAAAAACCAACAAGAGTCATCAAAATAGACTACCCACTCTATGGTTGGACCATAAGATCACATGATTCAGCTAAGTGCAGAAAATATGGGAAACCGATATAGAAATTCAGCTTTCCAGAATCAAAATCGACAGTTCAGCTGTGGTTTGTGGGTGATAATCAGGTAAGTGGGAGGTCTGTCAATTCCCTGGTGATAATCCAGCAAACGGAACAAAAGTCAAGCGAACTATCATGACTGTTTCAGATTATTAAAAAGGCGCCACAGATGCACGAATGTGTTACACATTGTGCAAGAATGGACAGTCTACTACAGGGTTTTGTCGAAGATTCCATGAATATTTGTCACTTACCTTTGTCACCGGGCTTCTGATGATCATTTCATTGCAATTGGAATATGGTTTTAAGCAACAAACTATTTCAACACTGAAGGAAATGGCTCACATGGTGGAAATTCTGTAATGATGATCATAGAGGACATACTACAAATCAAGTTTTATGGTTAAAATCCTGATGTATAGGTAATCGCATTTATCATCCGTGTTAGATGATAATACTTTGCTAACACTGGAACAGGAATCTGAATGAATATTTTGCACAATCTGGAATGTTTTAATACTTTTATTAACTTTATTATTAGCACCTCTTTACTTATCTATAAAAAAAATCTCTGTCTCTTTGTGTGTTTTATGTGTGTAAACCAATGAGACCACACATGTGTGTGTGTGTGTGAGTGTGTGTTGTGTGTGTGTGTGTGTGTGTGTGTGTGTGTGTGTGTGTGTCACTGTATTATATTCGGTCAGTTATAAATGGTGACTCCCCAAAATATTTCTGTGACCCCCTGAAAATTTGGCAACAAATTTTTCACACCTGAGTTTAAGGAAATAAATCACTGCACACACATGCACCACATGCATGTACGCATGCATGCATGCACACTCACACACGCACACACACATACACAAACACACACACACACACACACACACACACACACACACACACACACACACACACACACACACACACGCAAATGCAGAAAATGCCTGTGAATACTCCAAGGGAATCTTATCAATGAAATTTTGCCATGGGAATTCATGGAGAGCACTATATAGTGGGGACATTTTTGAGGTGAAAATGGGAATGTAAGCGTTATTTGCCCGTCTCAGTTAATTGGACATAAACATTGATGAAAAGAAGCTCATCTTTCAGAATACCGTAAAGTGCTGGGTGTTGGACAAAATGTAAAATACTGTTGGTGAGGTCCAACAGCTTTTTTTTTTTCTTTTTTTTTTTTTTTTTAAATCATAACTATACTAGTGTTGGGGGTTCACAGTATATAATACTATATTCCACATCCTGGAACTAGAACTGGAAGATGGGAGTTCAGCCCTCTCCTTTACCTCTTTTTCCTTCACTGAACTGAATTATTTACCTATGAAAAAAAAAAGTGCTGTGGCTGAACAGAGACAGCTTTCAAGTCTGTAGCAGAAAGAGAGTTCAGTCACTGGCAGTGCAACACCTTGTTTTCCAGTCTGCTCGTGGAAGCTTGTATCCAAGTTTGGAATGTGCAGAAATCTCTCATACCATTCTTCACCCGCTCAGCGATGCCACCCTGACTCCCAACTCCAAGCCACATCCATTAGACTGTGCATCCTGCGATAAATCACTTTGCTGTTTCCAAGTCACTTTATATCCCCCACCCTACCCAGGACAGTTTTTTTTTTTTTTTTTTTTTTTTTTTTTTTTTTTTTTTTTTTTTTTTTCATGCACAGCTTGTTTGGGTTGCTTGTCTGAAAGGTTTTCTTCTTCTTTTTTTTTTTTTTCCAGAAAAAATTCTCAAGGAGATGAAGGACAGACATTAGAGCTGGAACAAGCTGCAATGGTTGGAGAAGCTCCCAGTCTGTTTCACATGCAGGTAGCGTGCACATGTGTGTGTGTGTGTGTGTGTGTGTGTGTGTGTGTGTGTGTGTGTGTGTGCATGTACATGCTGTTGTGTCTATTATGCAACAGTGTGTGTGTGATTATGTGTTGTGTGTGTGGGTGTGTGTGTGTGTGTGTGTGTGTGTGTGTGTGTGTGTGTGTGTGTGTTTTTGTCTCTGCATGGATGGGTATCAATATACACCCTTGTTTGTAGATGCATCGTACTTATATAATATTCATCTTCTTACTGGTTTCATTTGTTTTCTTTTTACCTTTTATGTATTTGTAAGCGCTTAGGGCTTATGATGTAAATTGCAAGATTAAGCGCCATAAAGTCATTATTATTATTGTGATCACACAACTTTCCTGTCCTCATCACTGGTTTTTTTATGTTTTGTTTTGTTTTTGTTTTTTGTCCTCCAACCTCCACTGTTTTTCCATTTTGTTCTTACCTTTTTTTCCTTCCTTTTTTAGCAGTGGGCTTCCATCCTCTTCTTTGTTCCCACTGTCATTTTTTTTTTTCTGATGCTGGCTCACAAATCACCATGCATTGTCTGTGTGGTTTTTTTTAACAGACAGACATTTTCTTGCTGATCTTAATGTTTCAGTGTTTTATGCAAAGTTTATTCATATGCTAATTTGTGGTGCACTGACACTTTCATTCTGATATGTTTTACTGCATATAAAATTGGAAATGAAATGAGGCAGGGAACAGCAAACAATAAACAGGAAACAAGTGGGGTAGTAGTCTTTTCCTCCCATAAGGAAACCTAACACAGAGTAACTTTTATTCAAGACTGGCATAGCCTTTTAAACTTGAATAAAGTCAGACAAATACAAAGACGAACAATCTAATAGTGGGGGAAAAACAAGCGCAGGCCAACAACTAAATTGTCTTCATAGTAATGACTTGGCAGAACTTTTAACTTAAGGAGGGCAGGGGGGGGGGGGGGGGGGGTGGGGGGGGGGGGGGAGGGGGGGGGCAGGAGGTTGAAGATGTAAAAACTGGGAACATGAAATTAAGAAAATATGAAAACTCTTCACTGGCTGCATAAGGGAACCATCGCAATCCCTTTTAAAAGCAGATATATTTGTATTGCCTGCTCCTCGGAGCAGGCAATACAAATATATCTGCTTTTAAAAGGGATTGCGATGGTTCCCTTATGCAGCCAGTGAAGAGTTTTCATATTTTCTTAATTTCATGTTCCCAGTTTTTTACATCTTCAACCTCCTGCTTCCCCCTCCCCCCCCCCCCCCCCCCCCCCCCCCCCCCGTTCCCATTTTTTACATCTTCAACCTCCTGCTGCCCCCCCCCCCCCCCCCCCCCCCCCCCCCTTAAGTTAAAAGTTCTGCCAAGTCATTACTATGAAGACAATTTAGTTGTTGGCCTGCGCTTGTTTTTCCCCCACTATTAGATTGTTCGTCTTTGTATTTGTCTGACTTTATTCAAGTTTAAAAGGCTATGCCAGTCTTGAATAAAAGTTACTCTGTGTTAGGTTTCCTTATGGGAGAAAAGACTACCCCACTTGTTTCCTGTTTATTGCATATAAAATGCTTATCAAATGAAGTACACACACTTGCACCTCCTCCTCTCCCTCCCTTCCACCATCCCCATGTCCGATGTGTGCGCTTGGGTTAATTTACATGTGATTGTGAGCATAGGCACTCACATGTGTATATGCCTGTAAAGAGAGAGAAAGAGAGAGACAGAGGGAGAAAAGTGCAAGTGTGTGCATGCATGTGTGCGTGTGTGTGTGTGTGTGTGTGTGTGTGTGTGTGTGTGTGTGTGTGTGTGTGTGTGCGCAGTTACAATATTTGTAAGATACAAAGTTAACATGTAGCAAAGCCGATAGTGAACGCAAAGTTTTGCTGTTAAATGACAATTATTTCTTACAAATACAAAACAAAGACACACACACACACAAAAGACACAATTTCCACAAGCCCACTCAAGCACGGATTTACAAGTATGTGTTGCCTCTATTCTGCATTATGCTATTTTACATTTTATAACTGAAAAGAAGGTTTGGAACAGTGCTCTTCAAGTTTGTCTGTCTGTGATTAGTCACCTGATTGCCTGTACTGTGTAGTCTAGAGCCCCCCCCCCCCCCCCCCCCCCCCCCCCCCCCCCCCCCCCTCTGTGTGTGTGTGTGTGTGGTGTGTAGTGTGTGTGTGTGTATGTGTGTGTGTGTGTGTGTGTGTGTGTGTGTGTGAGACATTAGCCTCCTTAACTGTGCTTCATCGTTCATGTTCAAAAACCCACAACATCTGGTATTGATGACTTTGTCTTTGCACATTACGCTTATACACATTTTAATCACTAGTAACATGTTGATCCACGCATAATCCTGTGAAGATTTCTTCTCAAGTCATCCAAACAACACGCCTGTTATGGACAATTTGTCCTCATTAGTGTTTATTGTAGGGATGAGTTGGCCTCAGTAGTATTTATTGTTTAAAAGTCTAAAGAGAATTTCACCTCATTTCTGTGTGTGACCCTCTCACCCACCCAGCTCTGATGTATTATGAACACCAGTGCCTGAGTGTAGTCCTTGGTGCTTGTGTGAAAGTTGGGGGCTGTGGCAAAATCAAATTGACAAAGCACTCAGTAATCAACCAACTTTCTTTTACATGCCTTCAAGCTGATTGGCTCAAAATCAAGGACAGAAACATTTTTATTACACTCGTTAAGAGACTTGACTCTCAGGTCTGTTTTTTTTTTTTTTTTTTTTTTTTTTTTTTTCCTCAGTTCTGTCAATCGGGATGTTGATTTGTCAACAGTTCATTCTGTTTTATTGAAGTTCTTGTCTGTCTGTTGCTGTGAATTACTAGTCAATTTAGTGTTTTCAAGTTGCTGTGTCAATGACAAAAGTGACCAACATGGCATAGTTATTAGTAGTATAACACCTGTGATAAAGTTAGTCCTATGAACTTGATCTAGGTCATTCAATTTACACTGTTCAGCTCGCTGGGTAAACTAGAATCCAGTGTGCAATAAACTTTGTTTAGGCCACTTTATAGCACAGTACAGTAAGCTGGTAACCTAAATCCAGTAACTGATTTGCTTTATCCACTTCATGCCTTTAGCACAGCTGGGTAACTGGGTAAACTAGGAGTAGAAGGCAGTGTTTGATGAACTGCACTTAGATCATTCTTTTAGCACTGGTCAGTTACCTGGTTAAACTAGAATTCAATGTCTGATCAACTTTGTCTACTTCATTCTTTTTTCTTTCCTTTTTTTTTTTTTTTTTTTTTTAGCAAGTTCAGTTATCTGGTTTAATGAGAATGCAGAGTTCGATCCTTTCTCTTGTTCTTACTGACTTATAGTTAATCCTTTGTCACTGGTTGTTATTTTTTCTCACTACAGCCAAATTCTTTCGTAGTAAAATCTGGGTATCGGTGTTGTTCTCAAATCTTGCACTTGTGAGGGTCCATTTCCTGATTTCAGGACACACATAAATGAATATATTTTAAGACAAGTAACTACAGTTTCAGGATTTTACCATTTGCAGATGCAGGAACTGCTGAAGGAGTCCCGGATGAAGAAGAAAAAAGATCGGAGAAGTTGTCGCAGGCCATAGAGAAGCTGAAAGATTTTTCTTCTGAACTTACCTCATGGCAAGGAACGCAAGGTCTGTGCATGGCTCAGAGAGAGCTCTGATGCCTTAACATTTGTTACCAACATGCAGTCAGTTGAAAACATTCTCTCTCTAGCAGCAAAACGTTTGCATGTCTGCAAAGTCGTGACCTGTTTATGTTGAATACATTATAATGTCAGGTTGTTGGGAGTCATTACTGCCCATTTCCTTGTTCTTCCTATGATGACTGCATGTTCGAATTTGTCTTGTAACCAAAAGCAACATGGTTCTGAGGCATTCTCACAGTCTGCAGTAGCACTGTGGAATTTGTCTTGTAACCAAAAGCAACATGGTTCTGAGGCATTCTCACAGTCTGCAGTAGCACTGTGGAATTTGTCTTGTAACCAAAAGCAACATGGTTCTGAGGCATTCTCACAGTCTGCAGTAGCACTGTGAATTTGTCTTGTAACCAAAAGCAACATGGTTCTGAGGCATTCTCACAGTCTGCAGTAGCACTGTGGAATTCCCTCCCTTTCAAGCTGTGTTCTGCTCCTTCCTGTCTGGCATGTAAGTCAACAGTGAACGTGTATCTGTTCAAAGGACGCTTGCAGAGTATTACCTAACAACAACCAACATTTTGCAAGTCAGTGTCACTTGCACTATTGTGCAACATATGTATGTAATGTAAAAGAATATTTATGGAGCACTTTACCTCGCAAGAGCCCAAAGCGCATATTACAGAAACATGATAAAATACTAATGCTCACTCAAAGCACAGACATACAGACACACACACAGACACAGACACACACACACACACACACACACACACACACACACACACACACACACACACACACACACACACACACACACACACACACACACACACACACACACACGTGTGTATAGATATAGAAATATATATGTGTATATATATGTATATATATAGATAGATATTTCCAAGCCAACTGCATCAAATAAAAAAGGGTGTGATAAAAGCAAAAGGTGGCAGGAAGTTGGAGGGAAGATGAAGGGGGTATTATTGACCAGTACTAATGTCACAGATTAACTGTGGCCAAAAACACAAGGTGAGGATCAAGAGGATTAGGGGGCACACGCATGACAGAGACGGTAGTCGTGGATTACAGTGTTGGCCTGACGTTTGATTTATAAGCAGGACTAGGTACATGGAGAGCTGTGTTTGAACGTTTATGTACTGAATGCAGCGACAGTTTTTTTTTTCGTGTGTGTGGTTGGAGGATGGGGGTAGGATATTTGCTTTTTAGAGACACACTGTTTGGTTTAGACTTCAGTGCAAATGACTCATTGCATTCACACATTACTGTTTGTTACCACTGGTCTTGATCTGTTGCATTTTTTGGAGTACTGGCTGATGTTCTTGAATACACAAATAACTTTTTTTTTTATTTGTATATAGTGTTGGAAATTGATTCAAGATTTGGAGTATGTCTGACGGTTACCTCCGTGTCAGCTGGCATGGAATTCATTCTGAAGTTACTGTACGTCTCGCAGTTACATCCAGGTCAGAGGGCATGGCTAAAGGATGTGCGACTGCCAGTGGAGGAAGAGCGAAGCACCAAGGGATGTTTCCAGTTCCTCTCCCCAGCCAGGGTGCACCTAGGGGGCAGCACACAACTGAACACCTGTGTTCAGTCCACCAAAGCAGCAGACATCTTCCTGGAAATGCCAAAGGTATCGAGTTGTAGGTCTCAAACTCTAGTCTTGCTGAATTTTGATGATGAATCTGATGATGAACATGACTGTATGAAATGACACTAGACTGAAATGAAAATATAAAATTGTTTTAAGTTTCATGTGATATTTTGATTTTACTTCTTTCGACAAATGTTGAAGAAAGGCAAAAGTGATCAAAACTGAATGTTTTTCATGACTAGAGGTGGGTGTGTTTAGAGGACCCTGATTAAATAGCATGGTAGTAAAGCTATTGATAAAAGCACGGAAGATGAGACAAAAACAAGATCTTGATATCTGGAGTGATGGTACAAAGAACAGGTTTGATCAGGGAAACTATTAGTACACTGCAGCTGGCTTTTGGTAGAGCCAGGTTGCCTTCAAAGGATTATGACTGTTTAATTTATTGTGTCTTTATTGGTGTAGACCAAATCCACAAATGTCTGACTGAGGCCACTAACTCATGACTTTCGAGTGTCATCAGTTATTCTTTTTCCTTTACTTTAGTTGGAGCTGCTTCTCAAGAGAGTTTTTGTTCATGTCATTTTTCAGCTGGGGGAAAAAAGAAGAAATGCAGTGTAAGAAACGCAGAAGGAGACAAACATTTTTTTTTTTTACATGTTAATAGTAAAATACATATCTATGGTTTTTGAAGAGAGAGAAGTTTGAACCGTCTCACAAAGTGATGTTTATACTGGTTTGCTTTGCAT
>JADBJO010004631.1:103644-146144 GCA_016801955.1 Conus betulinus
GTCAGACCTCGCTGGTTCTCCGCACACGACGACCAGGAGGATGGAAACGGTACGTACTGGGGCATGAAGCCAAAACATCACAGTTTGTGGGTTAGCAAATTACAGGGTTTGTGTTAAACTTAAAGCTTTGGAAAAACTAGAGTACCTTGTTTTGAAACATTGAAAGAAAGCATTAAAAAGTGGTGGAAGTATTTCTTTGGGTTGGAGTGGGGGATTGGAGAAACATGAAAACTGCGAACCAGAATCACAAATTCCAGTGTTCATAGTACTTCATCTGCTTTAGATCAGAAGCAAGCTTTCTGAGGGTGAATTCTTTCCATGTTAGAGTAACCGGCCTCAGTCAGTCTTAATCAGCCTGAATTGATCAGAAACTGTTTCTAGTTCAGGTACATACGTGATGAGGCAATCAGTGGAGTCCAACAGTTCTGCAAGACTGCAGTTGGCTGGCTTCTCGCTTTGCAGTTTCCCATACTGTCCTAGTTTTCCCTGCTTCCTCTCACTCCATGCCTTCCTTCAACCACCTCTCCTTGCCCTCATCCCTCACTGATCCTGTTGTCAGTCTCCTGAGTTGTGGACTACTGAAGATGGTTATCCCAGTAACTGCCCAAAACAGAACATCTAGAGCTCTCTGTCTGTCTCTGTCTGTCTTTCTCTCTCCCTCTCTGTCTCTGTCTGTCTGTCTGTCTGCCTGCCTGTCTATCTGTCTGTCTCTCTCTCTCTCTCTCTCTCTCTCTCTCTCTCTCTCTCTCTCTCTCTGTCCTTACATGTCTGTCTGTCTGTCTCTGTCTCTCTCTGTCTGTCTCTTCTCTTCCTCTTATTAGATTACCCATATCCCTTTGTGTTTCCCTCCCTTAACCTACCACTGATCACCTTTATTGTCTTTGGCAAAGGTAGAGAGAATTGAGGATTTGATGACCAGGGTGATGGACTAGATAAAGCCAGGTTAAAACGCTATGGGGTTTATTGTTGTTGTTATAAGGAAGAACGCTGTTACAAATGTAATCTGACAAAAAAATGTGTGTTTATTGCCAATATTACCAGAGACTGACATTTGATGAAGTCGATATGATAAGGTGGAAACGGTCGTTCAGCAGCTGAAATTCATGACTAACCCATAATGATTCAAGTGCAAAATTGTGCTTCTTAGAGTTTTGCATTTTGCCTGGATAAACAACAAAAATTACTATGCTATTTCTTGCCACAGAAGAGAATCATCATACCTCACAACAGATAATTCGTTGATTCTCATGCCTCACAACAGATAATTCGTTGATTCTCATGCCTCAGAACAGACGATTTGTTGATTCTCATGCCTCAGAACAGACGATTCGTTGATTCTCATGCCTCAGAACAGATGATTCGTTGATTCTCATGCCTTAAAACAGATGATTTGTTGATTCTCGTGCCAGATGACGGAAGCTCCTTGCCATCCACCCCAGTGTACAACACGTCCATTCTTCAAGACGTGTGCTACGAAACCAGCGCCAGTTTTGTGTTGGATCATCTGGGTGGCCTTCCTCAGGTGCAAGACGCTGTGGCTCTGCTCAAGATCTGGGCCCATCAACGAGAGCTTGATGTGGTCAGTAGTCCGTGTGGTTTGTGAGGGGGTTGGTCAGAATAGGTAGGTCCAGCCCATTTTTTTAACTTGAAAAAATATGGAATGTTTTTGTATTTTTCAAAAGACCCCATTAAAAGTGATACACATGCCAAATTTCAAGGCCATAGGTTTAATAGTTTTTGAGATATTGAGCTTTAAAATTGGGGTAAAAAATGGCGTTTTTCACGTTCTGCCAAAGGGCCATGTTTGGACCCTCATATCTTCTGAACTATTCACCTAATATACTCTCAGATTGGCAGAGTTATTATCTGTGATGGATACACTGAGCCTATTTTTTTCCAGAGCTCAATGATTATTCATTTTTTAGCTGTGCCTCTTCAAAAATGACTAAAATGCTGATTTGTCGACGTGTCATTTTGTGGCAAACACAGGGTACCGTTACTTAACAACCCGTAACTCTGGAACGACACATGCTACAGACAAAGTAGAGGTATCAAAATAATCAGCATTGAAGAAGGAACCTAAAGGTAGAAACATCCATGAGTTCAACCTTCACCTTTATGTACAAATTACATCAAAGTAAACAAAATCACCTACATTCCACATATATTCCGTCATTATCATGGGGACAGAATCAAATGCTCAAGAATTTCACCAAGCAAATATGTTCCAAATAACAGGCAAACAATGAAATATATGTCCAAAAGGAACAGTAAATCACAACTGTCTTAAAAACTTTTCAAATACCAGAAAAAAATCACCCTCTTTCCATGTTCCTGTTTTTCAATCACCATTAAGATAAAACTGGCCATCTCCATTTTGTACCCCAACATTAACAGTACTTTTTAACATATTTTTGTATCTTCTTTTCAGGGTTCCCTGCTGGGTACAGTCAATGCTCCAAACTCTGTTCTTTGGTAGAATGTTGAAGTCTGAATAAAAGACATATTTACTTGCAACTTCCCCAGTGGAGTCTGACAACGGCCATCTAAACAGGTTTTCTGTTCCTTTCTGGTCCATGAAGGAAATGCAAGCAAGGTCAGGTCTAACAATTTCTAGTACTTGACCAATGTAAAATGCATCATCATAGAAAACTGCTACAGACTGTCCCTGGCCTGAGAAATTGGATGGAAATTCATAGTCTGATTCATCATCAGAAGACTGATGAAAATATTTATTTCATGTTCCAAAAGTGCTGAATGATCTGGCTCTTGTGGTTCTTCTTCAGTGCTACTGTCAGATTCTTGCAGGTACTGGTCATCTTCTGAAATTTATCACACACACACACACACACACACACACACACACACACACACACACACACACACACACACACACACACGCATACATACGCACGCATGCAAACACACACACACACACACACACACACACACACACACACACACACACACACACAAAACTTTGAATAAACTGAACACAGTTAATAACTGGACATTTGTTTTGATCTATCAGTGATGAAAATGGATTGTTTGAATTCAGAGACTGTGAATGAAAGTGCATGATAACTTTGAAGAACATTTTTTTTTTTTTTTTATATACCAAGTTCTATCATTTATGGATATATGATTCAACAGTAAAATTTTTTTAAATACACATTGCCACAATTTTCAATAAGACTTTTAAGTGAATGCTACCAGCTACACACACACACACACACACACACACACACACACACACACACACACACACACACACACACACCACTAGTAGTCATTTTATTATAATACATGCTTCAAGTTTCCAAATTCTTATTTCTTACTCCTATCTTTTAGTACATATGCCACACTCATACTGCAGCTTCAAGCTAACATTCTCTTTAATTAGTTAGTTAATGAGTATTTTTTGTTTACTTTTTAGTTTTTTTATTTTCCTTTTATCTCATTTATTTATCAATTTATTGATTTTATTAATTCATTGATTCATTTTAGTACAACAGTACTGCAAATTAATCCAAAACAACTGCTACTTTCAATTTTCATTGAGGTCTGAAACCTGAGTTATCGTCCCTGTCGAAGTGACAGCTGCCAAATTTTAATCTTACTTCGTAATTTTCGCTCTAGACAAAAATCATAAACCTTTTTATAAAAAATCTGAACGAGCTTGGGTAAAAGTTATTCTCTGAATTTGTTTTAAAACTAAAAGGTTGATCACCGATTGCAACCATTAGTACTGATCACAGGGGGAGCTAACAACCACCACTCGACCGAGCACATGTCTGATGAAAAAAAAAACACTTCTAAAATAATTTCCAGAGTTAAGAAACACAAATTCCTTGAAAAAATAACAGGTCAAGGGCTTAAACAAATGAATCGTTCGCATACTTACCAAGATCACACTCAAAATCGTTGAGATCCATCGGTTTAAACTCGCCACTCGACTCGAACATCGTGTCAGCTTCGTACCCCCCCCGTTGTCGGAATGCTGAATGCCGATTGGACTACGGGGGGTCTCTCTTTATCCTGGCCGGAACTTATACACACAGCAGCCTGTGCGTCCTTATATACACGAACGAAAAGAGCATTGATTTTTCTACAAAACGAGTGGTCTTTCAATATGTTTTGTTCAGAATTAGCGATGTTGATATGCTTTTGAAGTTTATGCTAGTCTTTTGGCACAAAATTTGCGGCACTTTAATGAAAAGGAACTATGACGAACTTTATACCGATCAATTCTGCAGGTTTTTCTGTTTCATATGGTACCAACATCGTCGCTGTGCATATAGTGTGTCAAAGTTCCGAACACTTTTCCGGATGTTGTTGTTTGCGGGTCATGGATAGCCCGCGGCTTGAATCGTTGCACAAGCTCGCCAACGCAGTGTATGGTTTGTGTGTTCAGATCGTTCACAATAAAAGCACACTTCTTTCATACCATAAAAAAACACACAGACTTCATGTTAGAGGTTCATTTTAGATGTGGAAATGTTTTTTATTTGACAGTGTTGAGTAGTTGAGGAGTATGAACAAGTTGAAATTGGCAGTTTTCTCCTGTTCTGCTGCCTGTTAGCCGTGGCTACTGTTAGGCTGGACCTACCTAGTCAGAATGATGGAAGGTGATCAGAATTAGAATGATGCAGACTGAATGCAACTAGATCTAGTAGCTAGCGGCAGCTTGAATTTTGAAAGTGAGAAATATGTTACTTCTTCTTATATTCTTATGCAAATTTACAAAAAAACTAACATTGCGAAAAAATGCAAATGAATATCTTCTAGATCTGAAGTTATGGAGCGATATACAGGGTATTGCAAATGATCCGGAAAGTAAAATATGACACATCTTTAGCCATTCCAAAATCATATTTTGCTTCACTGACAAATCCAGTCTTAGAGGACAGCATACCCAGTACCTGGAAAAATGTGTCCCAAATTTCAAGCTAAAGTTCCTTTATTCAAAGAAATAGGTACACGTCAAAGTTGGGAGAAAATCACCAGTTGAAAAAGGTCAAAATTGGCTTGAAGGCCATACCATGTCATATTGAGGGCACGTTGAAGGGTGTTGGTTTCTGCAGTTTGAATCTCCTTTTTATGTAGTTCTGCACTATTTTTTTCTCACTGGTCTGAATTCATTTTCATGGAAAAAAAAAAACAATCTTTTAAACTTCAGAAAAAATGCCAATCTGTCAGGTGCCTGTCTGTCAGAAATGTCATATGCACCAACAGGATAGAAAAACATCATAACTTTTGAACCATTAGACAGATTGTAATGAAATTTTTGCACATGGAAGGTGAGACAACACTTCTGTCATGACATAAATAATCAGCACATATAAGGGAAAGTGATAATTTTACACATTGTTTTCAGTACTGAACATTTCATTGAACTAGCTGTCAGGCTTTTAAAAGCCTCTCCTGTGTGTGTGTATGTTTGTTTTTTTTTTACCATCATGTGCAAGGTAGTCTGTAATAATCTCTGGGCTTTTTGGTGCTTTGTTTGCTATACTGTATGCCTTAGGTCTTTCCATACATGAACAGGATTTTCAAATGTGTTGTTGCTGTTTTTTTGGGGGGGGGGGGGGGTAGGGGAGGGTGGTTGTTTTGCTTTGTTTTGTTTTATTCTTCTGATGGTAGTTCATAATCTGTTCCATAAAGATGCAATCCTGTTAACTAAAGGAAGTTATTTTAAGTTTGTATAACAGCTCAGGAAATATTTGTTCACTCCAATTATCACATCTGTGTACTCAGGCATGAATAGTATGGTTTGTATACTGGATTAGTGAGTGGGTCTGGATGGGAAGGCTTCGGCTGTGGAAAAAACACTGTCAAAGGGAAGAAGTGTCCCAAGTAGACCAGTGTCCTTATATGATGTGAGAGTTGATCAGAAAAACACTGTCAAAGGGAAGAAGTGTCCTAAGTAGACCAGTGTCCTTAGAGGAAGTGAGAGTTGATCAGAAAGACTCCAACAGTAAATTCAGCTGCCCAGGTCTGGTTGATGATGACGATAGTGATGATGACGATGGTGATGATAATGATGTATACTACACGTCAGCAGAGGAGGACATGAAGTGGTTCTCCATGCTATAAAGAACGCAAATGTTTGCAGGTTCTCAAATGAGCATGGCCATCAGTATACCTTAACATTGTGCAGGGCATCATGCTGAATGATTTGGTGTGATGTCAGTGTGCCGTAAGACACACTAGACAATGATACAGTGCAGTGCAGCATGATAAAAGTATTGGAACACAGAGACAAGGATGTGTCTGACCCTGTGCATTCAAACTCTATAGTTGTACAGTCTTGCACCGTACTCTTCAGTGAATGTAAGTGTGAGCGTGTGTGTGTGTGTGTGTGTGTGGGGCTGGGGGTCAGGATTGTATCTGTTATAAAAGCAAACGGCTTTTCTGTTTGACAGAAAACTTTCCCTAAGACTGTGTACTGTTTGAGGAGGACATGTCAAGCCATCAAAATCATCATTTGAGAACAAATATGCACACTGATTCAACACACTTGAAGTAAAAATTGCCTGTTTCAACATTTCAGGGCTTTCGGGGACAATTCATATATTTCTTACAGGCCAACTGATTGTTAGGGGCTACCCCAGGGCTGTGTTTCATGGACAAACATGGGGACTGATTCAACAGACTTCAAGTACAGTGTGCATGGGCTTTGTTTCAGGGATTGGGAGCTTGAGTGGCTTCCTGTTGTCGATGTTTGCGTGCCACTGGTGAGGGAGGGAAGGGGTGGTGCTACCCTCCATGAACAGCTACCACGTGCTGAGACTGCTGCTGCTCCACCTCAGTAAGTCGCACTGCTCTCCTCTTCTTCTGATAGTCACTTAGACCGGTCTTATTTTCTGTTTTTTTTTTACTGCTGCTTTACCTTCCATGTCACTTCAACTTTCGGATGGGTTTTTTTTAGCAGATGTATTTTAAAGAATTGTTTGAATGAAAGACTTGCAGGGTTCGTACAGGGCCCTAAAAGGCCCTAACCTTTTTAGGCAAAAAAATAGGGGCCCCTAAAGGCCTTAAAAAATCAAAATGAAGAGGCTGGAGGCCTAAAAGGCCCTAAAACCAGGACAGCCTCAGAAAAAAAAAAATCTAAAGAAGAAAACTTATGAAACAACAACAAAAAAATCAAAGAAAAATGATCAGAAAAGAAAACAAAAACCGATTTTCATAATAGGTAAATGCCGAATCAGTACCGTTCGATCATGGTGTAAAGTCGTTCAAGGGAAGTAACTCCACGACAAGTAACTGTGCTGTCCGCCATCTTGGACTTCCCATGTGTTGAACGAAGCAAGACCACGGTTCATTTTTTAACGAAATTTGACATTTCATTGAGAGTTTCTTTATAAGATTTCGTCAGTTTCACTCAGAGATATGGGGAAGTGCATATTCCAAGATCTGTGGCTTGATAAATCTGAATATAAACTCTGGCTTCGCCGAGATAACTTGGACAAATATCGGTTCTATTGTAGCTTTTGTAAGAAGGGATTTCAGCTTGGGAAAATAGATGAAAAAGCCCTTCAAACTCACCAAAAAGGGAAGGCAAGTGCTACAGCGGCAGTGTCCTTAAATGATTTTTTTTTTTTTGGAAAAGATCGTGACAGTGGGCAAGCCTCAAGTAGTACTAGTACATCAACAAGTTTTTGCTCTGAAAAGTACTTGGTTGCTGGTCCTTCAACGAGTTCTAATGCTTCTACTGCAACTTCGTTTGGCCCTACTGCCCCTCTGACCCCGCTCTTTCCCTTCACCCCCATATCTGAATCACCAGCATCCTAACAACTACATGATTACACCTGACCCACCCACCTCAGCAGCAACCCACAATATATTCCACAAAAGCACACACCCATTTACACCATATTAACTTGCAGTGCCCCCCCCCCCCCCCCCCCCACTTTGTCCACATTATGTTCCCCCACCCCACCCCTCTGTGTACAAATATACTAAGGGGCTTGTGTCTCCTCTCTCCCCTCTACATACAGGTATGCTTAGATGTATGTATGTGTGTTTGTTGTGTGTGTGTGTGTGTATATGTTTTTTTTTTTTTTTTTTTTTTTAATAGATTACCATATATGGCCGCTATCATTATTACCACCACTCATAAAAATGTCCTGTGTATGCCAATCCTCTTTTTTTTTTTTTTTTTTTGCATATGTCTGCATATGAATGTGTGTGTGGATGTGCCTGTATGTATGTACCTGTGTGTGTGTGGGAGGGGGAGGAGTGGGGGGGGGGGGGGGGGGTGTATGTACATGTGTGTGCGTGCATGTATCATGCATGCGTGTGGGTGAGAGACGGTGATGATTTCATTTATGACAACCATCGCCATCAATCAGTCATTGATCATTGCCCCCACCCCCCAAAGTTTTTTTTTTTTTTTTTTTTTTTTTTTTTTTTTATCTCAACAGGCATTATCATGCCAATGCTATCATGCTATTTCACCTATGACAATGATCATCATCCTGTATCACTGTTTGTCCAACTTATGACAATGACCAATTATCCATGAATCATCAATTTTAGTCCTTTTTTTTTTCCCCCACCCCAACCGGCATTACTACATCAATGCCACCACATTATTTCACTTATGACAATGCCTGAATGGTCACCACCCTATAGTACTGTAGATCTCATCTCAGTGATCAACATCCATCAGTCATTGATCATTTCCTTTATTCCCCCACTGGCATTATCGTACTTGCCAATACACTATCCTACTCCTTTTACAAAAATGACCATCATCCTACACCACTGTGGATCATACCTACACCTTGACCATGATCATCATCCACCCATCTTTGAACACCTCCCCCATCCCCCCACCGGCATGTTACACCAGTGCCACAACATTATCCCATTTATACAACAGTTATCATCATCCTACAGTACTGTTTATCTCAAAATGATACATGATCATCACCCATCAGTCACCTGCCCCTACCCCCCTCCACCCTCTTTCTCAACCTGCAACATTATACTAATGCCACCTTAATATTCCACTTAGCACAATGACCATCACCGTCCAGTACTATTGATCTCGCCCATGCCAATGAGCATCACTCACAGGTCATTGATATTTTCTTTTATCCCCCCAACTTGCACCATTGCACCATCACCACTACATTTTTCCACTTATATAACAATAGTCATCATCCTATGGTACTACTGATCTAAGATGATTACCATTTATCAGTTACTGAAAACACTCCCATCCAGTGAACACCTTCATACTGCACTATATATGGAAATGAAGAAGCTGACCAATTGACAAAGGAAGGAGGACAGCAGCCCCAACTGTAAAAGGTAGCCTCCTTGGAATAAATCAAAAGTATTTCCAAGGAGACAAATAGGAGGATGACTTGAGCACTGGACTGTTCTCACTGGACTGTTCTCACCACCTACCAGAGGCAGTGTGTGCTAGTCAATCAACGACAAGGCAGCTGTTGGTCAGGTGGAAAGAAAGCATAGGCCTGCTTTTTTCTTCATCTTGTGACTTGTATTCATAAGACTTCGCCTTGTGTGTTTACTCTAGCCATTATAAAAGATTTCTTTGTTTTCATACGGATATGGAATTGACAAGATTCATACCAGAAAGTGATTAGGTGCTTGCTGAATGGAGGTCTGTTTTGGAGAAAATGGTATCTGTGAGAGGCAATGGTGAGCACTTTTCAGTATTTTGGTGCCCTGATGGCCCTAATTTTTTAAATTTTAGGCCCTAAAAAAGGCCCTAAAAGGCCCTAAATTTTTTTCTTGAAAGTCTGTATGAACCCTGACTTGTGAATTGATTTTAGTGTGGTGACAGCCCTGATATGGCCCTTTGCGGTCGGCTGGGCTATAAGCAACATTATCTTATCTTATCTTATGCCAGTTCGGTGACACTGCACGCACACCAGCAGTCTGCAGGGAGCAATTAATGCCAAGTCATCATGAGGCAAAAACCACCAATTGCCAAGTCATCATGAGGCAACCACCAATTAATGCCAAGTCATCATGAGGCAAACCACCAATTAATGCCATGTCATCATGAGGCAAACCACCAATTAATGCCAAGTGATCATGAGGCAAACCACCAATTAATGCCAAGTGATCATGAGGCAAACCACCAATTAATGCCAAGTGATCATGAGGCAAACCACCAATTAATGCCAATGTCATCATGAGGCAAACCACCATTAATGCCAAGTCATCATGAGGCAAACCACCAATTAATGCCATGTGATCATGAGGCAAACCACCAATTAATGCCAAGTGATCATGAGGCAAACCACCAATTAATGCCAAGTGATCATGAGGCAAACCACCAATTAATGCCAAGTCATCATGAGGGCAAACACACAATTAATGCCAAGTCATCATGAGGCAAACCACCAATTAATGCCAAGTGATCATGAGGGAAACCACCAATTAATGCCATGTCATCATGAGGCAAACCACCAATTAATGTCCAGTGATCATGAGGCAAACCACCAATTAATGCCAAGTCGATGCATGCCGTGCAAACCACCAGTTAAATTTTTAATCATGAGGAAAACCACCAATTAATGTTTTTCATCATGGGAAACCACCAATTTCTGCCAAGTCATGAATGAACCACCAATGGAGATACTGTGATTTCATGAATTTACGGCACCAACTTAGTGAAAGTCATCATGAGGGTAATCACCCTTCTTAGAGTACCTATTTTCGACCGATCTGCAAAAATGATGAGCGAGTCGATGCGTGAAGTGGTTCTCCAGAAGAAGAATTTTTTTTTTTCCCCGTGAAATGGCTGTTTTTCACCATGGCAAACCTACGATTCTGCCATTATATAATCATAGGAGATTTAGAGATATTTTACTGTGATTCCTTCCTTTACTCTTTTTTAAGACTTAGTGAAAGTGCTGGGTAATGAAGCTTAGAGTTACGGAGATTTCGACTGGGATGGAGGTTCCAGGTATGATGAGCAACGATTGGGAAGAAAGTTGAATGAAGAAGTCAGATTTTTTTTTTCCCCCGTGTTAATGGCTCATGTGACATCTTCAAAACCACGATATAGCAACATATATATTCATGAGGCATTTTTTAAATTATTGCCATTTCATTCATTCCTTTCCTCTCTTTTTTAATGCCATTTTTCAATTGGCAAACCATGTTCAAATTATGGATTTACCTATCATGCCGGCAAACCACCAATTAATGCCAAGCTCAGATAAGGCATACCACCAATTAATGCCAAGTCATCATGAGGCAAACCACCAATTAATGCCAAGTCATCATGAGGCAAACCACCAATTAATGCCATGTCATCATGAGGCAAACCACCAATTAATGCCAAGAGATCATGAGGCAAACCACCAGAGGAGACACTGCATTGCTGCAGAGTTGCCATGCAGATGTTCAGTGGTGTCTTTGGCAGGGAAGGCTACTCTGTCTGTCCAATGACAGTCCATGCACTTTGACAATACCAGTGACCCCAGTGGAGCACCACCACTAAGGTGTAGACTTGGAGGGGAAATTGATACTAAGGTCACCATGTGAATATGTCAGGAAGGGCTACAGAATTGGGGACTTTTTTTTTATGCTGATCGATGAGGACGAAGATGTTGAAGATGATGCTGTGGATTTCTATTCTGGTCTGAGACTGCATGACAGGTCTACACTTACTTTCATCATAAATCCTGGCATCAGCTAGGCCAGAGAGATACAGACACCTGCAGTGTTGGTCAGGAATTTTAGCAGAACTTGAGACATCCATCAAGTGGATGAAACTCCACTGAGTGGTTCCAGTCTTCCCAGTTGAGCCCATAGCAGAATCAGCTCTGGGTAGGAGATGCGTAGGGCAGACAAATCCCACAAATAATTGAGTCAGATGAGAATCAAACCCATGACCTCCCAGCCAGGAGACCAGGATGCTGACCACTTCGCATGCAGCTGGTATATATGTGTGTCAACGCCAGAGCAGTTGTTACTTTGTGTTTTTCCATGTTGACTGTTGCTGCTGGGTGCACATGCCAGGGTGATGCGTATGGGCAAGCTTGCACTTGATTGTATTTTTTTCATGGCTGGACAGGGGCAGGTTCCCTGTTTCTTCCAGGGGCATGTGATCTGTGTGTGTGTGTGTGTGTGTGTGTGTGTGTGTGTGTGTGTGTGTGTGTGTGTGTGTGATAAGTGGGGTCATACTAACAACAGAAGATGGAGGCTGGTCTTGTTGTGTTACAGGGGTGTCTACAAGACTGAGAAATAGGCCAGTTGTAGCCAGCAGCTGGAAGGAATCTGGCTTCCTAACCAAAGAAGATGGAGGCTGGTCATAGAGGTTTCATAACGGGAGACTAGTTGTACCAAGTCCTGAGAACCATAGAGGTTTAGCCATAAAGCTGGGAGAATCTGCTTTGTACCAAAGTCCAGTAACAACCATAGAGGCTGAATAAAGGGGAGACTGTTGTTATATCTGACTGTTATCTCAAACAGGTGATAGTAGAAGAGCATCCAGGACGCCTAAACTGGATGTAGTCTGGCCCTCTTAAAGTGTAAGGAGTCAAGCCCCAAACATTTGCATGCAGTGGTTTCTTCTCTCGTGACTGTTTCTTGCCAAGCTCTCCGTAGTTTCTTCCTGTTGAATCACTGCAGAGTTCCTCTTGTCCTCCAGGCCGATCTCGGTGGCTGGAGAACCCCATAGTGCTGTGCCCCGAGGCGGGCAAGGGGGGACGACCCACATTGGACCAGTTTCTGCAGGAGTTTGACGTGGTGGTGTTCGTCGATGTCACTGGCTACGTCAACCTGGCCCTGGGCATGACCAAAGGACTCTACAGTAGAGTAAGTGGAATGTTTCTTCCTTTTCCCCTGTTACATGTGGAGATCAGCACCTTGGTCCCAGGGTTTCAGGGACAAATGATCAAAATTGACCGCCAGGTGTGTAGAGAGATTGACTGCCATTTACGACAGGTATGCTCACAGATGGACTGTCAGGTGTGACAGTTGTATTGGCAGATTGACTGCATGTATGACAAGTGTATTAGCAGTTTGACAGATGTGTTTGACTGTTTGACAGATGTGTTGATAGATTGACTGCCGTGTGTTATGTGTGTTGGTAGATTGACTGCCATGTGTGACAGGTGTGTTGAGAGATTGACTGCCATGTGTGACAGGTGTGTTGGTAGATTGACTATCATGTGTGACTGGTGTGTTGAGAGATTGACTGACATGTTTGACAAGGTGTGTTGGTAGATTGACTGTTCATGTGTGACAGGTGTGTTGAGAGATTGACTGCCATATGTAACAGGTGTGTTGAGAGATTTACTGTCATGTGTGACAGGTGTGTTGAGAGATTGACTGCCATGTGTGACAGGTGCGTTGAGAGATTGACTGCCCATATGTGACAGGTGTGTTGAGAGATTGACTGCCATGTGTGACAGGTGTGTTGACTGATTGACTGCCACGTGTGAACAGGTGTGTTGGTAGATTGACTACCATATGTGACAGGTGTGTTGGTAGATTGACTGGTATGTGTCACGGGTGTGTTGTAGATTGACTGCTATGTGTGGCAGGTGTGTTGACAGATTGACTGCCATGTGTGACAGGTGTGTTGGTAGATTGAGGGCCATGTGTGACAGGTTGGTTTGACAGATTGACTGTCATGTGTGACAGGTGTGTTAACAGATTCAGTGCTGTGTGTCCTGTGTGTGACAGGTGTGTTGACAGATTGACTGCCATGTGTCACAGATGTATTGGGATATTGACTGCCATGTGTGACAGGTGTGTGTAGATGGATTTAGTGTTATGTGTCCAGGTGTGTTGACAGGTGTTTCAGTGCTGATTGACTGCCATGTGTGACAGGTGTGTTTAGCGATTGACTGCCATGTGTGACAGGTGTTTAGCGATTGACTGCCATGTGTGACAGGTGAGTTTAATGATTGACTGCCATGTGTGACAGTGTGTTGAGAGATTGACTGCCGTGTGTGACAGGTGTATTGAGAGATTGACTGCCATGTGTGACAGGTGTGTTGAGAGATTGACTGCCATGTGTGACAGGTGTGTTGAGAGATTGACTGCCGTGTGTGACAGGTTTGTTTCATGATGGACTGCCATGTGTGACAGGTGTGTTGAGAGATTGACTGCCATGTGTGACAGGTGTGTTGAGAGATTGACTGCCATGTGTGACAGGTGTGTTGAGCGATTGACTGCCATGTGTGACAGGTGTGTTGAGAGATTGACTGCCATGTGTGACAGGTGTGTTTAGCGATTGACTGCCATGCGTGACAGGTATGTAGACAGATTGAGTGCCACGTGTGACAGGTGTGTTGATGAATTCAGTGCTATGTGTCCTGTGTGTGACAGGTGTGTCAGGAGGCAGAACTGGCAGCCACATGTGTGGCAGGCGAGCACAGTTTTTGACCACCTGTTCATGATGCCCTGTCCCTTTCATCTCAAGTTTGATCTCACCTACACGTGAGTTTCACTGTTTGTTCTGTCATCCTGGTGGTTGCATTGTTTGCTGTCCTGGTGGTTGAATTAGTTGCATTGTTTGATTCCTGTCTTTAGAGTATGATCATTTGCTGTGCTGAGCAAAGTAGATTAGACAGGCAAAGTTCTGAATATGGATGTGTTTGTTAGCTGATGTGTAGGTTAACCAGATGAATCTCTGTGTGTGTGTGTTTGTGTGTGCATGTGTGCTTGCTTTAAGAAGGCTTTAAGAAGTCATCCTTTTTTTGTTGTAACAATGATCATTTTCCTCTGTCTTTTTTTTTTTTTCTTTTTAAGTTTTCCTGCCATAATATGTCTTTGTTGTCTAACCTCTTCAGTATGCACTTATCTGAGCTTAGTTACGCCAAAAACCATCGGCAAGGTAGTAAACTCCGTATTTGAACATGGTTACCCAATTAAAAAAAAATAATTAAAAAGAGAGGAAGGAAAATAATGAAATGAAAATAATTTTAAAAATTCCTACGAATATATATGTTGCTATATCGTAAGTTTGAAGAATGTCACATGAGCCATTTACTCGGGAAAAAAAAATCTACTTCAGAACTTTCTTCCGAATTGTTGTTCATCATACCTGGAACCTCATCCCAGTCGAAATCTAGGTCACTCTAAGCTTCATTACCCAGCACTTTCACTAAGTCTTATGCTGTAAATCCTACAAATCACAGTATCTCCATCACTAAAATCTCATCATAGAACGGCAGAAATCAAGGTTAGCCATGGTGAAAAACAGCATTTCGACCTCAAAAAACTTAAAAAATTCGTAACTCAAGAACCACGGCACGTATCGACTCGCGCGTTTTTTTTTTTGCAAACAGAAGTAAATGGCTACAGGAAGAAGGAAATCACATTCTCGCGAGACTTCCCTTTTCTACGAGAAACATGGCGGCGCCCATTGTTGCCACGTGTTTTTACCGGGCGCTGGTGGGCGCTCAGCCTTTTGGCTGTGTGATTTCCGGTCGGGCGCTAGCAGGCGCTCGCTTGTCCAAAGAGCTAAGAGTGGTAAAGTCGGAGAGCAAGATAATGGTGAGGAGTGACTGTATTCATGCTGTCATGTGCTGGGGTATGTGTATTTGGTCAGGTACTCCATAAACCTTATTTCAGTTGGGAAAGTCCTTTTTCTTCAAACCTACCTGTCAATCTACAGCTTATCCAGATAAAATGGAATTTTACAATAAGAATTAACTTTTTAGAAACTATCTGTAGCCGTTGCACCTTCTCCATCAAAAGGATGGCCAATTCAGTGGTGTGATTTGCTCTGTTAACATAGTGATGTCAGGAGCTGTCCGTGACGCGTGAAGAGCTTGGGGGGAAAAAGACTCCACATTGTTCATGACAGGTGTTGGGTGTGGTCTCACAGCCGTTCTGCCCTGGTCTGTTGGACAGAGTGTCGCTGACCGTCGGCCTGCTGCACAGTGTGGTCAAGAAGCTGCAGCTGTCCCAACAAGTGCTGGACCACGGTGGTCCGGCGGTCGGCCTGATCATCCCCCGAGTGCTGGACCTGCTGGAACAGGGTCTGGGGGATCGAGTCCTCCTCATGCAGACTCTGCCTGTGGCCTCTCCCATGGTAGGTAGCCTGGATGGTTCTTGTTGTTTGAATGCACATTTGATACAGTTCTTGTTGTTTGAATGTACATTTTGATACAGTGTTTTAACCAGGTAGTAATTTGACTTGAATGTTGTCGAACAGAATAGACTCTACAACAGAATTAAATACAGGTACGTTCAATTTGTTGTGGATGAAAGGGTATATTTATTTAGGCATGGAACAGTAAAAAGAAAGTTAACAAAAAAAGAACGGTAACTCTTGATGGCACAATGAAACAGTTACACGCCTGTAACTCAGATTGAAATTTGCTTACAGCACCAGTTCATCAAGCACAAATGCAGACACAAAGCACACAGAACAAACAAGGAAACATCCTCAGTAGGGAAACTCCAAGCTTGCTGATATGCCCAGCGCTTGACATGTGTACACAGCAACAACAGCTGTATAAATTAACAGACACTGGCATTTATTCAAGACAGGCAGACCTTTGTCCTTGAATTTTGTCAAGCAGAAACACACAGTAGATCACAAACAGAGTAGGAGGCACAGTTATTTCCATGTGTCTCATCCAGCAGATTTTTGGGGGTGAAGATGGTGTGGTGTTTGTTTATGTTTATTTTGCCTTGTTTTGCTTCTGAGGAAGACACATTTGTTAGAAAATCATTTGTGTGTTTTGTATGGTCTGTTAGATGAAGCATTACTTTGCTCTGTCTTTTTTTTGTGTGGTGTGTTAAATGAAGTGTCACTTTGCTCTGTGTTTTTGTGTGTGTGTTAGATGAAGTGTCACTTTGCTCTGTGTTTTTGTGTGTGTGTTAGATGAAGCATCACTTTGCTCTGTGTTTTGTGTGGTGTGTTAAATGAAGTGTCATTTTGCTCTGGGTTTTGTGTGGTGTGTTAAGTGAACCATCACTTTGCACAGTGTTTTTTGTGTTGGCAGTGGTCCGTGACGGAGGCTCCCCCTCCCAGGGTCAGCGATTTCAAGTTTGGTCTACTGCTTCACAAGAGCAACTCCTTGAGATTGCTGGACAGAGACCTGCAGCTAACGCCCCGGAGGTGAGGGGATATGAGTGAAATCACAGGGAAGGGGGGTGGTCCAGTTAAGCCCCGGAGGTGAGGGGATAGGAGTGAAAGGACAGGGGAAGGGGTGGATGTGGTCCAGTTAAGCCCCGGGTGTGAGGGGATGGCTTTTTTGGGGTGATGGGTTCGGTTCTGCTCTTTTCTTGCCATCGTTCTGTTGACGTTTACTTTTCATGTATATTGCTTGTCAGTTTATGCAGCTGACTTAGTTTGTATGTATGTAAATAGAAATTTTTAAAATAAGTTTTACAAAAGGATAATCTATCCAAACAAATCCTCATTCCCTTTTGGCGTGATCAATGCTTTCTGTTATTAGTATGCCCCAATGAAAATTAAGAAAAAAAAAACACAGAAAGAATGGATTCAAATCCTCATCCATATATGGTTCAATATCCATAATCATTTAGACTGATCTGTCCTGGTATAATCAACATCCTGTACGTGAGTTTTGCTCTTCAGTTCCAACCCTTACCCCAGAGAGGAGATTTGGGAAGGTGTCATGATGTTTGGACAGGTATGTCATCAACTTATTTTAGTAGGAAAAGTCTTCTCAGACCTACCTGTCAGTCTACCCATTATCCAGACAGAGAAGTATCACAAAATGCAAGTTTGCTGTGAAAATAACTTTTTGAAAGTGATCTGTGGCCCTCACACCTCAGTCAAAAGGTAGCGTGACTGAAGTGAAAGTCTTCACTGTCTGAGCTGGGAGATGATGAAGGGCGATGAATCATGGGCAATGGACTGAGTGTTCAGAACACCATGAGGCCTGTTGTCCTGTTTTTTTTTTTCCTTTCTTTTTTTTCTTATTTGGCTTTCTAATTATTACAGGCATATTCATACTGAGTAAGGTAAAAGCACTTGTTTGCATAGGTAAGCATTTCTAGAACTTTTTTTTTTTCAAACTTACCTGTCAAATCGGTTCCTTATCCCCACTTGGCATGATCAAATGCCCTGCATTAGAACCTCGTTTATCCAAATTTTGAGAGAACAAGGGAGCTTACCATGGCTCCAGTCTAACTGTGGCCAAGAATAGTGACCCTTGAAGGTGTGCCTCATTTCTGCTAAATGAATACTTCTTTAGTTCCCTTCTTTCCTTGGTGTGATCATAAACATCATCAGCTGCTGCTGCTCATTCAAACTTGCACTTTTGTTGGCAACCATGGATTCTCAAAACAGACCCTCTGAGCATGTCACCTCTTCTTTGTCTCATTGACAGTCTCAGAAATTGATTCCTCTGGGCCATTCAAGGAGAATTCATGAGTTTGCAACTTCACGCCAGTCTCCATCGACACTGGTCTGCACTGATGTGCTGATTCCCATGTGTTCGTCTCCACTGACTTCTCATGTCTGCTGACATTGCAACGAATATCTGTACACTTGGACACCTTCCCTCCCCCCTGTTTGCTTCAGTCTGAAGCAATATCTACCAAGTTAAAGAAAATATTTACTTTCAAGGGCTTTTACTCTTAGGTACGTATAGCTTGGATTCATGGTTAACTCCCTTGCTTTCTCAAACATGGACAAGTGAGAATCCTGGTTGGGGAGTTTGATCACACCAAGCGGGGATAAGGCATGGGTTTGGACATGAAAGTATTTTCAGTAAAACTACTTTCAGTTAAAACAAGTACCATTTAATTGGAAAATACCTTGGTGATTTCAGTTAAAATGATCTGTTTGGGGGCCGGAATAGCTCAGAGTGCCAGACTCATGATTGTGGTGTTGCAGAAGCGAATTTCGGTACAGGGGGATTTTCCCCTCAGCGTTAACATTGGTTCTGACTCCATTCCCCATACAGTCCTTCGAATGAGACTAAAAACTGAGGTTCTGTGTGTGAAGGTACACACAACGTCTTGCTCACACGTAAATCCCATCAACAACTTTCGGAAGAGAAGGCCAGTTTGGCTGTTTGTATTGATGACACATTACACATAGCATGCACCTTCCCCGAAGATGGAGTATGGCTGCCTTAATGGTGGGATATAAAACGGTCATACACACAAAACGCCACTGCCTGTCTATTCAAGCAGTGTCCACAGGAGTATCAGCCTGTGTACTTAGAAAAAAAGAAAGAAAAAAAAAATTGATCTGTTTGTCTTCTGTTTTAGACTGACATGCAAGTTCCTGCTTTGTTCTAGGCACTGGATTTCCGGGTTTTGGGGCGAAAAGTCAGAGCTGCGTCGCTTCAAGGATGGAGGAATCTCAGAAGCAGTGTGGTGTGGGGTTTTTTCTTTCGGTCTGAGTCAGAAACGGAATGTGTGCAGTCAGATTGTGACTCATGTCCTGAACCGGTGAGTTATCCATCTTACCTCGTCACTGACTTGAGAAAGTCCTTGAAATCTGGACTTTAAGTTTAATGTTTATAGATATCCCAGTGTTCTTGAAAGTGTGTAATAACGAAGATTGTAATGGAGCAATGTATATTTTTGAGAGAAATCATAACAGTTTTGCCGAGAAGTGATAAAGTAATACCAACATTTTAGTATATTTTGTTTCTGCTGTAAGTCCATGCCCCTAAAGTCTGCTGACCAGATTGTGTTCAAGTGACTGTGTGAAGCAAACAAAGTGCAAACACAGGGTTTTTTTCTTTGATGGAGGGGGAGGGGGGGGGGGGGGGCTGCAATATTTCAGTCCTTGAATTTTTGTGTAAAATTCTTGAAAGTCCATGAAAGGTGCTTGAATTTTTGTTTGGAAGTCAGTGTGAATTCTATATCAGTACTTAAAATGCCAGATTGTAACATGCAGTATCCAGCTTATGTCTGTTTATTCCCTGTGATGCTTATATCCCTGTCACAGTGTTCTGACAATCTGCAGTCCTCTTCTACCTTTGTTGTAGGCAAAACCTGAAGAAAAAAAAATTGTAAGAATGAAAATCTAGGTTTTCTTTCAGCTTTTTGAAATGTTCAGCTCCTTTGAATTGTTAAGTTGCATTTAGCATTACAGCAGATAAAGATTGGTGGATTTGTGAACATATGTAAACATATGTATTCACACTTATGTAAATATGCGTATATTACATGTGGGTTTGAAAGTACTAACATAAGTTGAGTGTGGAGGGTTTTTTGGTATTTTGTTTTAGATAAGTATCTGATATCATCTGGGGATGAAAAGACATTAAATAAATCATGGAACTGAACTGAACTGAGCAAATGTTGGGATGTTCTTTAACAACAGTTACCTTTCTGATTTGTAGGACCTTTTCTGATCGGTACCTTTCACCCTGTGCTTTTAATTGAACAATTACCTTTCACCCTGTGCTGAACTTTATTGAACAATTACCTTTCACCCTGTGCTTAATTGAACTTGATTGAACAGTCACCTTTCACCCTGTGCTTAATTGAACAGTTACTTTTTCACCCTGTACTTGATTGAACAGTTACCTTTCACTCTGTACTTGATTGAACAGTTACCTTTCACTCTGTACTTGATTGAAGTTACCTTTTACTCTGTACTTGATTGAACAGTTACCTTTTACTCTGTACTTGATTGAACAGTTACCTTTCACTCTGTACTTGATTGAACAATTACCTTTCACTCTGTACTTGATTGAACAGTTACCTTTCACTCTGTACTTGATTGAACAGTTACCTTTCACTCTGTACTTCATTGAACAGTTACCTTTCACTCTGTACTTTCATTGAACAGATTGAACCTTTCACTCTGTACTTGACTCTGTTGATTTCCCGTGGCCTGTCCTCTTTCTGTCCTAGACATGCCGCCATCAGCCCTGACCACCTGAAGTCTACAGGGCGACCGCTGAGCGGGTTTCTGCACGTGCCTCGACGGATCCTCACGCTGACAGACATGGGGAGCCAGAAGGAGAAGAAGGGCAGCCGCAGCGGAGCGACGTATGGGACGGGGGAGGAGCGCATCTACCACATCCGTCAGGTGCTGGAGGAGCTGAGCAAGACGCTGAGGAGGCTGGACCTCCCTCTGAGGATCAACACCATCACCGGCATTGACCCCGTCTTCAGGTTTTCTGAGGTGATTCTTTCTCTCCGCACGTATCTCTTTCCGTCTGTCTCTCTGTCTCTCTCACTGTCTGTCTGTCTTTTTCTCTCTCTGTCTGTCTGTCTGTCTCTCTCTCTCTCTCCTCTCTCTCTCTCTCTCTCTCTCTCGAAATAAAAAAAAACATTTTGCTTTTTGAAACAGGTCTTTCCATCTCTCTTCTTCTCTCTCTCTCTCTCTCTCTCTCTTTCTCTCTCTCTCTCTGTCTCATTTCTCTCTCTCTCTCTCTCTCTCTCTCTCCTCTCTCTCTCTCTCTCTCTCTCTCATTTTCATATACAAAAGTGTTATCTGCTGCTTTTTAAACAGGTCTTTCCAGCACACCCAGCTATAAAGCAGATCACTTCAGAGCACCTTCTAAAGGGAAACAATCCACTCCCGTTGTATACACCAGCCATGACAGGTGAGTGCTCTCCCTCCCATACATGTTTTGGTTTGGTAGATGTGTAGGGTGCTATGGTTCTACTGCCATCTAGAATATGCTGTATTATCATTACCCTCAGAATTCTTTGTCGATGATCACTGAAACAACTTGCAACACATGCACATGCATTGTGCCAGTTTACCTTGTTCTTTTGGTGCAATTAATCATGCTTTTGAAGGCCTCTTTTTGCTGTTACACTACTTAACCCTTACCCTGCCTGGTTGTTGCGACATAAATCGCGCTGTTACGTCATGGCCGTCACTGGTTGTCGACTCGTCTGGCAAACAACAATGGCGCCCAAAGGACAGAATGAGGACCTTGTTTGAAGATGTTTTTGCTGATGCTGTTGTGGAAAGAGCAGGTGAAGAAGCTATGGGCATTTTGAATGAACTGGTGTGATAGGTGATACTTTTGATTTAGATCAATCACCATGGAACTGTGATTTTGAGATTGACATGGACAACGATTGGATGAGTGCCTGTGGGTGAGGGGAATCTCAACATGCCCTTTAGTGGGGAAGAAAAACTCAGTGTAGTGCTTCCAGATGATCCTAAAGCTGTCAAACATGAACAATGACAGTGTGGGCTAACTATTACATTTGTTGATAGTTTACATTTGTGTGTGTGTGTGTGTGTGTGTGTGTGTGTGTGTGTGTGTGTGTGTGTGTGTGTGTGTGTGTGTGTGTGTGTGTGTGTGTGTGTGATATGAGCACATGATTTTAATGTGAAAACTGAATTGTACCTTATTCATTCTTACCTGGATTACCTTCATGGAAGATGGGTATAATCCACACTGACTTTCCTTTGAAAAAGGCTGCAACTTGTTTCTGGATAGTGTAGAACATCATTGATTGTGAACAAGCTCTTGAGAATGAGAAGCAGGATTCGCCACCTGTTTTTCACCTGTTGTTCACATTCTAGACAGGTAAGCACCTAATCAAACACACTAACAACCACACAAATCTGTTTTATATTATTCCTTATTCAATTACTAACAATTTTTATTCTGCATGTCATGTTCAAATACTAACCGTTGAAAAAGTTATGCATCCTATACCAACATAACTATTTCTTCAAACTTTCGTTCTCTTAATTCACCAAACAACATGCTTTAATAGTATGTTGTTAAATAACCAGTGTAAGGGTTAAACTACGTTCCACTGAAGAGTCGCCAGAATTATTCTTTCAAGAGTGGTGCCTCTGTGGTTTCACAAGGTTATTGAAACGCACCTGCGTGGTTCAGTACCATGACTCCAGTACCACCACCAAAGTTGAATGTGTTTGCAGTTGCACAGTGCCATTGTTTTGTTGAAACAGGCGGTCATGTCTGTGAGCAAAGGGGGATAACCTGTAAGCAATCTTGGCAGACACTTTGTCATTTCTGTCTAAAATGGCACAGGGAATGAGGTCACATGGAGATTCTGGAGGTGAATCGGAACATACCACATCAGAAAAAGAAATAGGGAAGAAGAAAAAAAAAATGTGTTCTCTTTTTTAAAAAAAAAAAAAGTAGAAGTGTATCTCTGTCTGTCATAAACAATACAGTTGCCCTATCCTGAGGAAAAGGGCACTGCATTCATCGCAAAGTTTGCAAGAGAGATTTTACCTGCAAATTTGACGGGAAAATGGTTCTGATGGCATTTTGAACAATCTGTTGAGTTGCTTCAAGGGTAAAAGGTCAACGGAATTTTTGTGCGGTGCATTCTTTGAGATTACACTTTCCACCTTCAGATTACACATTGTAGATTGCCTCATTACATTAGGGTTGTCTGAGGGGGCTAACAGGTCTGAATTATGACAGGTGTCTGAAGGGGTAACCAGGTCTGAATTACAGCAGTTCTGAATTGCAAAGGTCACTGAGGGGGTGAACAAGTCATAATTGCAATGATTTCTAAGGACCTCAACAGGTCTGAATTACAGCAGGTGTCGTAGGGGGTAAGCATGTCTGAATTAAGTGCATGCACATGTTGAGGAGCACTGTGACGCGAACATGATGATGATGTGTTGCTTTCAGTGATGTGTTCGCTGGAGGGCAGTGGTCACTGGCCGGAAGACATTGAGAGGATCGGCGACCTGAAGACCCTCTACCTCATTGAGCTGGCTGAAAAACTCCGACAGCTGGGGTTCAAGGTCGCTGTCAGTTTACAGCATCTGGATGTGGTACAGGTAAGTCCGTGTGGAGGTGATCTACCTGCAGATGCTGTTGGTCTTCACTGGACGTGGTACAGGTAAATCCATGGGGAGATAGGCTACCTGCAGATAATGGTGTCTTCACTAGATGTGGTACAGGTAAGTGCATGTGGATGTGATCTACCTGCTGATTATAATGTCTTTACTACTACATGTGGTTCAGGTATGTGCATGAAGAAGTGATGTACCTGCTGATTATTATGTCTTCACTGGATGTGTGGGTACAGGTAACTCCATGTGGAGGTGATCTACCTGCTGATTATTATGTCTTTACTAGATGTGGTTCAGGCAAGTTTGTGGAAGTGTGGCTAATTATTATGGTGTACCTGTACTAAGTATTAGGTCTTCACTAATATGTGGTACAGGTAAGTCCATGTGGAAGTGGTCCTACCTGCTTATAATAATGTCTTCACTGGATGTGGTACAGGTAAGTCCATGTGGAGGTGGTCTACCCGGCCTATAATGATGTCTTCATTAGATGTGGTACAGGTAAGTCCATGTGGAGATAGTCTACCTGCCGATAATGATGTCATCACCAGATGTGGTACAGATAAGTACGTGTGGAGGTGGTCCACCCGCTTCAAAGATGTCTTCACTAGGTAGTGGTACAGCTGGTTCACATGGAGATAGTCTACATGGAGATAATGATGTCTTTCACTTGACATGGTACAAGTTTGTACATATGAAGATGCTTATCCTGCTGGTAATGTCTGAATTGCACCTGTTTCCCCCATACAATTTCACCACAGTTTGTAGACGTTTGATTAAAAAATATGATGCAACTGAAAAAAAAACAAAAAGTCCCACCTGAAACTTAGAAAAGAAGGTCTTCAGTGACAATCATTCTTGCAGAGTGTAAGCATGATGTTGTCTTAGCAAGCCATGTGGTGGCGCTCGGACCAAAGAACAACTGTCACTAATGCTTGCATGGGAAAAACACATCTGGCTGTTTCTGTTTCTGTGACAACATTCTGATGGGTAGGAACAACAGTGGGGGACTATAGGCCCAGAAAAATAAAAAAGAAGCTGTTAAGATGGCTTCAAGCAGCTCCAAAGCATGCCAGGTATGAAAAAAAGTTTTGGTACAGGAACAGAGTGTTTAGCATAGATATTGCAAGATCAGGAATGTAATCATGTCGGGGATCAGCTGTGTGATGGCAGGGGAAAATGAAAATTCCCATCCCCACCCCCACCCCCTCCTCTTGCTTTTACAAAAATTTGGACGATGAAAGAATGGTCCATTCCCTACCCCTCCCTCCCTATTTTTACAAAATTTGGTACAGTTGTATTTGCTCTTTTTTGGGGAAAAAAACTCTCTTTTTTTTTGTTGAAAAGTACCCCAGTACCCATTTTAAGGGTACAGGTCTGAATTTCATGTGTAGGTAGTCTACCTGACATTTATGATGATGTCTTCACTGACGTTTTCGGGGGAGGAGGGGGAGAAAAAGAAAGGGAAAAAAAAAAACCCCTGTTTATTGTCATTCATAATGAACAGCATCTTTTGAAATGTCTGACAGATGCCATCCACCAGCTATCAGCATCATTTTGCAGTCTCAGCATACAAGTCAAATAAAGAGAGTGACAGTGACTAGCGTGCAATGGCTGCTCTCTTGTTGCTGTGCTTACTTTTAGTGTGCTTCCTACATGCTGCTCTCAGGACTTCATTAACACCATGTCCAGAGGAACACCAGTCTGACAGAGACAAGGATGACAAAATCTGTTCTGTGTGAGACTTTACCCAGAACCTTGGGTCTTGCCTTATTGTCAAGTGCATATTCATAATCCACTCAACGTACATTCTGTATGTGCATGCATAAGCATTCCCCCTTAGAACAGACTGTTATTGTCAGGTGGGTTTTTTTTTTTTTTTTTTTTCTAACTTGTTCACTTTCGCTGCACGAAACATTGACAGGTCATGGATGTCTCTGTCCACAAAGACATCAACAGATTATCGATGTCTCTCTCTACGAAGACATTGACAGATCATGGATGTCTCTGTCCACAAAGACATTGACAGATCATGGATGTCTCTGTCCACGAAGACATTGACAGGTCATGGATGTGTCTCTCCACAAAGACATTGAAAGATCATGGATGTGTCTCTCCACAAAGACATTGACAGGTCATGGATGTCTCTGTCCACAAAGACATTGACAGGTCATGGATGTCTCTCCACAAAGACATTGACACAGATCATGGATGTCTCTGTCCACAAAGACATTGACAGGTCATGATGTGTCTCTCCACGAAGACATTGAAAGATCATCATGGAAGGATGTGTCTGTCCACAAAGACATTGAAACAGATCATGGATGTCTGTCTCAATGAAGACATTGACAGATCATGGATGTCTCTGTCCACAAAGACATTGACAGAACAGATCATGGATGTCTCTGTCTGACAGAACTCATGTCTCTCTGCACAAAGACATTAGTAACAGATCATGGATGTCTCTGTCCACAAAGACACTGATAGATCATGGATGTCTCTCTCCACAAAGATATTGACAAATCGTTGATCTGTCTCCACAAAGACATTGACAGATCCTGGATGTTTCTGTCCACAAAGACATTGACAGATCATAGATACATATCTCTCGCCACATAGACATTGACAGATCATGGATGTCTCTGTCCACCAAGACATTGACAGATCATGCATGTCTCCACAAAGACATTGACAGAGATCGTGGATGTCTTACTTTACAAAGACATTGACAGATCATGGATCTCTCCACAATGACATTGATTGACAGTGTGTGGATCTTACTCTACAAAGACATTGACAGATCATAAATGTCTCTCTCCTGAAACACACTGACAGATCATTGGTGTCTCTCTCTTCAAGGACAGTCAGAGGTCGTTGAGGTCTCTATTTAAAGACAATCCAAGATCATTGAGGTCTCAACTCAAAGACAGTCAAAGGGCCATTTAACTCTCACTACACAAAGAGATTCCAAGATCATTGAGGTCTCAACTCAAAGACAGTCAAAGGCCATTTAACTCTCACTCCACAAAGAGATTCCAAGATTATTGGGGCCTCTCTTTAACAGCCCAAGCATCAGTCAATACAGGTGTGAGACCTGCAGTAACTGAGTAAGGTGCATGTATGAGAGTGTCTTCGCACGCAGTCTCTTGATATCAGACTGAATGAAAAAAAATGTTGCTGCGGAGATGTTCTTTATTGTTGCCTGGAAAGTATCCCAGTTTTGTATCGTTGCCTGGATAGTATCCCAGTTTTATGTCGTTGCCTGGAAAGTCTCTCAGTTTTGTATCATTGCCTGGAAAGTATCCCAGTTTTGTATTGTTGCCTAGAAAGTATCCCAGTTTTGTATCATTGCCTGGAAAGTATCCCAGTTTTGTATCGTTGTATCCCTGGAAAGTATCCCAGTTTTGTATTGTTGCCTGGAAAGTATCCCAGTTTTTTGTATCATTGTCTGGCCTGGAAAGTATCCCAGTTTTGTATCATCGCCTGGAAAGTATCCCAGTTTTGTATCATCGCCTAGAAAGTATTCAGTTTTGTATCATTGCCTGGAAAGTATCCAAGTTTTGTATCATTGCCTGGAAAGTATCCCAGTTTTGTATCATTGCCTGGAAAGTATCCTAGTGATGGCGACCATGTTGTTACAGAGTGGCTTCGTGTTTCGCCTGAAGCTGGGGGTGAAGAGGGAGGTGGCAGTGCTACGCATGGTGCACACACCAGAGGGCATGCTGCGCTTGGAGGACACACGCCCCAAGCCTTGGCTGTCGATGCTGAAATCAACGGTCTGCCTGAAATGACTACACTGCTGCAGGGGTAAGGCTTGTGTGTGTGTGTGTGTGTGTGTGTGTGTTAATGTGTGTGTGTGTGTGTGTGTGTGTGTGTGTGTGTGTGTGTGATATTCCCAATGGAAGCTAATCTAGAGAAATATTTTGTTGAAAAAGTCAGAAATGTTAGAATACGGTGTGTTCATCAGTATAACTATGTAAACATCAAGGATTTTGTTTAAAGCTTGAATTGAAATGCAACAACTTTAAAAGGTTGAAAAACAAAGTTAAAATCGTGGGATTTGGGATGGTTTAAAGAACATAAAATAGAATCCACGAATTACAGATGGTTAAGAATTTTAAACACTTCGTACAGTTTGGGATGCATCACCTGCACACAGACTGGAAAGCATGTAAAGGAAGTTCTCAAAAAGGATGTGTTCACAGATGGTAGCTAACATCAAAGGGTATGGAAGCATTAAAGAGACATTCAGCTGAAGGTCTCATCATATAGACCAGTCTGTGCAGAGAGTACAGCAAACTGCTGGTGAAATACTTAATGGTGTGCCTGTTGTGTCCATCCTGGGATGGTCTGTCACTAAAGGTTATGTCAGTCTGTCACCTTCTCTGGCACAGTGGGCTGGGTCCTTCTCCGGTGTAAATTTATAACACATTGACTACCACATGCCATTATTAGGAAGAAAGGTGACAGAGTGGTTAAGACGTTCACCTGCCAATCCAACATGTGATGGGTTCGAGCCCTGCCTTTCTCGCCTTTCTTTCCCAATTTTGAATGACAAATTGAACTGAACATCAAGTCCATTGGATGGTGACTATAAGCGAGTCAGACCCATGTGCCTTCTTGGCCCCCTGCACATGTTAAAGAACTCAAGGCAATGAAAATCAAAAAGAGCGGGTGGGGGGGGGGGGGGGGGGGGGTCCCTGCTACCCTGGCAAAATTGATTGTAGATTGAAGATAGCTGCCTGGTATTTCTTACCAAGCCACAAAAATTGTCACCTACTGTTATCATGTGCCATCGTGTGCTGGTGGAAATGGAGGACACATATAAACATCGCATGCATTCTATGTGAGAAACTGGAGGAATAAATGAGATAAATGAAAATGAGTGACTGATATTTGAATGGTACGGGAAACGACTGAATGAACGCCAGTAGGCTGCTCTTCAGCCGGCTCTACCTGAGTAGGCAGCCCGTTGAGGGAGTGAGGTAGTGTGTTTATTGTAAAGCGCTTAGAGCTTGGTCTGTGACCGAGGATAGGGCGCTGTATAAATACCCGTTATAATGATAATCATCCATTTCCTTGCAAGGATGCCTAAGGTCCCTGCTTGCTGTGGAACTTTGTGCTTGCCTGCTGTACACTGTCATGGCTGCTGGCACAGTCAGCTGTGTGATAGATTAATCCTGTGAATCCCTGTGTCTGATCGACCAGCGCATCCATTCTTATACATCTCTTTGCATATTGATAAGTGTCATGAGTCGGCCGAATGTTCTCGAGCATTTGCTATTAACTGGGTTGTCCGGCGGGCTAAAAGGAAGGCAATCGTGTCAGGTGACCGTCACGGGTAGGCGACCGCCAGCCTGCAGCAGAGTACAGCGACCCTTCAGTCGTTCTTGTTCTGAGGCATGAATGGAAGGCTTCGGCCTATTGAGTAACTTGCACCTTGTCGTATGTAGAGGTAGCAAATACTTGAACCATCAGTCCTGGCTGGTAGAGAAGTCCAGGCTGTTAGTATAATGGGTAGCTTTGGGGAATGGAACATGAGTTTGAATAGGAGGTTATGCATTAACCACTTGGTACCCAAGTCCTTGTTGGTGCTAACAGCTGTGTGTGTGTGTGTGTGTGTGTAGGTGACTAGTGATTCCATTGGTGGAATAAAAATAACTTGGGGATTTATTGGTACAAATCGTGTCGTGTGATGTGTGTGAGCCAGTGATTCCATTGGTTGAACCAGTTAAACTCGAGTTCTCTCTTGTTTGAGAATGGGATATAAGGTGCCTGGAAAACCAGGAAGTGTGTGACTCACTTAAGGGAAAGTGAACTCGCCCGTCTTGCTGAGGGCTCAAGAAAATACAGCGAGAAGCAGAGGGTTTGCTGTCGCCTCGTTGTCTCCTGGGGTGGGGACGTAAGACAGTGGAGGTTGCTGTAGCCTCGGAGCCGACGACGAGAAGAATTGTCTCCCGTGTGGGGACGGTCGACAGCAAGACGTGTTAGCCTGTTGGAGCCTAGACAGGGAGCTGCCAGACAACGGTGGGGTGTTTGCAGCCAGAGAAGACCTGTGGGAGAGGCTGACAGGAGCCCTTTCCGTGGAGAGGGCGGAGTGCGGTGGAGTCCGGAAGACTCGGTGTGAGGGTGCGACTAAAGCTACGTTGCCCAGTGTCCCCCAACTGGGATTTGGCCAATCGGGAGGACACAACAGTGTGGCAGCTTCAGCTCGTGGTCGCACATGTGATGAGAGAAACTGACGGTCAACCAAGGAATGCTGGCAAGTTATGGACGTTTCATTTGTTCTTAAGTTTTTATAAATGTGCAAATGTAATATGTGAAATATTGTCTTTCCTGGTTAAGTAAGAATCACTGAAGAACAGGGGATGCGATTTATGAGATTGTCTGTATGTGTGTTTACATTGTTGTATGATACAGATAATTGTGTTGTGTAGTGACGGGGGGGGCTCGGAGTCAGTTTAAATAAAGTTGATTATTTTCTGTGAAATGTTATTGGTTTCCCGTCACCTTTTTGTGCGGGCCCGATGTGAGTGACAGAGTGCATGTGCCTATGCGAGAGCGCATTTTGGTTGTGAAAGCGTAAATACTTCTGTCTATAACCCCCTGCATCCCTGCATATGATAATCATATTTCAATAACGAGGGGGAGCGTCGGAGACCCGTCACAAATTGGGGGCTCGTCCGGGATGAACATAAATGAGTCATAAGTGATTTTGATTTCTGGGTTTTGTTCAATTGCAAAAGGATTTGAAATTTGTCATAATTGTGGAAACCTAGATTTTTTTTTCTTACCGGGAAAGACGTTAGTCATGTGTTGATTGTTTTGATCTTTTTTCATGACTGTGCCTTTGTTTGAACTTGCTTGATTTGTTTACCGTTGAGATTGATTGTGTGTAGCACAACTGTTTGATCGCTTTATTTAGGATCGTGTTCGCTTTTACGAGTGATCGTGTGGATCTCGCTTGTTACTGTGGTTGTATTAGCTGGCTGATCGAGGGTTAGATAGCTTCAAAATGTCGACTGAAGAGGGTGCTGAGACAATGGGTCCGCTGAAAAAGATGGACCTCATAGAAGAAGGAAAAGCTTTAGGACTAAAGGGTCCGGAACTGAAGGCATATGTAGATGAGAACTGGCCCCGTGTAATCGAGGCTCAGAAAATACAAAGGGACGGGAAAACAGAAGAGAGAAAAGAGAGAGAAAGAAGAGAGAAGAAAGAGAAAGAGAAAGAGAAAGAGAGAGAGAAAGAGAAGAGAGAGAAGAGAGAAAGAGAACGGGAAAAGAGAGAGAGAAAGAGAGAGGAAAAAGACGGAGAGAGAAAGAGAACGGGAAAAAGAGAGAGAGAGAGAGAAGAAAGAGAAAAAAAGAGAGAGGAAGAGAAGAGGAAGAGAAGAGAAGAGAAAGAGAAGAAAAAGAGAGAGAGAAGAGACGGAAAGAGAGAGAGAGAACGGGAAAGAGAGAAAGAGAACGGAAAGAGAGAGAGAGAAGAGAGAGAGAGAGAGAGAGGAACGGGAAAGAGAGGAAAGAGAAAGAAGGGAGATAAGGCAGTTTGAGTTAGAAAAATTAAAATTGGAAAAGAACGGGACGTGGACGCAAACCCCAAGCAAACTTTGCACCACATGTTAGTCCCTTGATCAATATGCCAAAGTTTGATGATAATCCAGACCATTTAGAGGATTTCATTTCGCAATTTGAAAGGATTGCCAAAGATCAGGGCTTACCCGAAGAACGGTGTGGGCCACAAATTTGTCCGCGCTGCTGACACCCAAAGCTAGGATGCTTTTTTTCTGCTTACCACCGGGAAAAACAGATGGATTATGAGTCGGTGCGCGATGCTTTGTTTCAGAGGTACCAGGTAACCGCCGATAGATATAGGAAATTGTTCAGAGAAACTGTTCGTAAATCAGGTGAGACACACGTACAGTTCCTTTATCGGCTTAGGGCTCTCTTTGATAAATGGATTAGGTTAGGAAACATCGAACAAACTTTTGAATCTTTGAGGGAGGAGATCGTTAAGGAGCAAATTCTCTCCACTTGTCGGAAGGATCTCACAGTATTCTTGGCAGAAAGAGAATTAGGAAGTTTAGAGGAGTTAGTGAAAGTTGCAGACAGGTATGAATCTGCCCATGATCAGCGTAATGGGGTGAAGGGATCGAACCAGTCGTCCCGTAATGCCCAGACCACACAGGCAGGGAGTGATTCGCCGACTCCCTACACAAAGGAGGCGAGACCACAGTTAGAAGCGGATTCGAAGTCCCGTGGCAACAGTGGGACTCAAGAGAATGTTAGAGTGAAACGCACATGTTTTAAATGTGGGCGAGAGGGTCATATCGCCAAGGACTGTAGCGGACTGCGAATACATTCAGTTGTTGCCGTTGATACAATTCAACAGGAAGGCAGAGTACCACCACCAACTACTAGGGCAGTAGTAAACGGGAAGCCGGTGACCTGCTTGTTAGATACAGGATTGACTCTGGCGGCAATGGTAGAACCCGGTTTGGTGAGAGAGACAGACTACACAGGGGAAACCACCTGCGTGCGATATGCAGATGGAAGAATTAATCGGCTACCTTTGGCCCGTGTCAAAGTAGAGTCAGAGTTTGTCAGGAGTACTCTCACTGCAGCAGTGCAAAAGAATCTTCCCTATCCAGCTTTGTTAGGGGGGTAGGTACATCCTCCCAAAGCCTAACCAGGCTGCAGTCAAGTAGGGAAAGCAAGGATAGTGCAGGGTAGGGACTACTCTACAGGAAAGTAAACAGAAAGCAGGTGAAGTGCACAGGCGCCGCTGGCAGTAGAGCTAGCGCTGATCATGGTGTGCGTGGTGGTGGTGCAGTGGACCATGAAATAGGTCGTAGTGGTAGGGCCGTAGTGGCGGTGCCGTGGGCCATGGAGGTGGCCGTAGTGGCGGTGCCGTGGGCCATGGAGTGGCCGTAGTGGCAGTGCTGTAGGCCATGGTGGTCGTAGTGGTGGTTCAAAAAGTTGTTGGCGTTGCCGTGGTAGTCAGAAATGTAGGAGCCACGGTGGCAGACCTCAGGGTCGGGGCCAAGAGGGACCACAGAGTAACTGGAACCGGCAGCTGGGCTGGAACCGGGGTGGCTGTAATAACGCATGGCAAGAAGGTCGAGGTGACCAGCCATCGTTAGAAACTGCCAAAGATAGTCGGCTCATAGGAGCAGATAAGCCAGTGTTGGAAAAAGGAGAGAAAAAAACGCCCATAAAGCAGTGGGCATAGGCACTGAGTGGGATTCGAACAAGGAAGCTCCACAGATAAAAAAAGAAAATGGGTTCGGATAAGATGAGTGAGGGATCATCTCTTAACATTTGAAAAGGGGAGATGATCGTCGTCGCAGTGAATGGGCGCGACAGCCCAGTTCACGTGATCTTCGCACAACAGACCCTGAGGCAATGAAAGTCAAGGGGACTGAATGCCAAGGAGATTTTGCCGAACAGGCTAGAAGAGGATCGCGCAGATTTTCACGCGCTCCTTTAAGGACTAAAATGTGTGAAAGGTGCGCTGACTCTCTTGTAAAGCCTGGTGTGCGCAAACTATCTGCCCCAGGTACTATTGGCGAGCCACAAACGGCGGTCAAGATTGAGAGGGGCAGGAGTAGGTCAAGGGTTGGAATAATGCCTCCGGGGTGTTGCTGTTGTAGTGTGAACAACAGAAGTAGAACAATAGTAGGAGCAATGCCTTCAGGGTGTTGCCGCTTTAAGTGTGAGTGGTAGCAGTGGGACAATAGTATGACCACTGCCTACGGGCTGCTGTTGTTGTGGCGTGAGCGATCATCCGTTACGGACAGCTACGGGGTAAATAATGTAGCTGGCTAGTTGGGTGTACACAACTGTGGTGACTCTGAAATACTGTTTTTTTTTCTTTTCTTTTGATTTTGATGGCCCATTGTGGGGCGTGGTTGAGCCTATATTCATGTGTTATTTTTCATTTTTTGATACATGTTTTTCAGTTGATGTTGTTTTTTGTTCATTGCCATTATGGAGCGGGTTGAGTACGTATGCTCACGTGTTATGATTATGATTTTTTTCTGGTTGATATCTGTTTGCTCATGTTGTTTTGTCACAGCTCGGTAAAGTGTGAAAATGTCCTTAAGTTGCGAAATCAGGATAAATGTTTGATTTGCATATTGTGTGTGAGACCGTGTGAGCAGATTGTGGCCACACCTGAAATTGGCCACGCCTGAATTTGATTTTGATGTTACGTACGTTGGGGCACACGCCTGAATTTGAATCTTGTCTTTGTGGATTGTGGCCACACCCCTGAATTTGAACCTTGGGTAAATCATGATTGTGCTATTATTAGAAGTGGATGGAATGATTAATTAATATGTATATGAACATGCTGATAGCTAACGCGCTATAGGGAGAGTTCTTGATTATATGTGAGCCAGTTTAGAGTTAAATGTTTTGCACAGTCGCTTATGACTGACCAAGAGTGATCTTTGGATTATCTGATTGATTTATTGGTTTTAATTGGGTACATTATCCATGTTAGAGATGTTGATGGAAGTGATGTCTTGAAGCATAGGGGTAGTACTGTTATATCGACCCATGCAATTGAGTTTGTTTTTTATCCAATCTGAGAACATTCGTCCTGGAGGAAATGTTGATTGGAACAACATTCTTAGTACGGGGGTGTCATGAGTCGGCCGAATGTTCTCGAGCATTTAGGCAAATTAAGGGTAGTTTTGCTGTTGTTGAGAGCAAGTTCCTTGGGTTCTTCAAGTGTGCGAATTCAGGCATCACCAGAGGGGAATACCCCGAGTAGTTTACTGAAGGAGGGAGTTACTGGGATGTTTCACATGTCCGAGGGATAGCGACAAGTAGTTGCCGACCTGCCGGTCCTGGATAGAGAAGAGTGTCCACCATGAGACTGGCTATTAACTGGGTTGTCCAGCGGGCTAAAAGGAAGGCAATCGTGTCAGGTGACCGTCACGGGTAGGCGACCGCCAGCCTGCAGGCAGAGTACAGCGACCCTTCAGTCGTTCTTGTTCTGAGGCATGAATGGAAGGCTTCGGCCTATTGAGTGGTTTGCACCCTTGTCGTATGTAGAGGTAGCAAATACTTGAAACCATCAGTCCTGGCTGGTAGAGAAGTCCAGGGCTGTTAGTATAATGGGTAGCTTTGGGGAATGGAACATGAGTTTTGAATAGGAGGTTATGCATAACCACTTGGTACCCAAGTCCTTGTTGGTGCTAACAGCTGTGTGTGTGTGTGTATGTGTAGGTGACTAGTGATTCCCATGGGGAAAAAATAACTTGGGGATTTATTGGTACAAATCGTGTGATTGTGTGAGCCAGTGATTCCATTGGTTGAACCAGTTAAACTCGAGTTTCTCTCTTGTTTTGAGAATGGATATAAGGTGCCTGGAAAACCAGGAAGTGTGTGACTCACTTAAGGAAAGTGAACTCGCCCGTCTTGCTGAGGGCTCAAGAAAATACAGCGTGAAGCAGAGGTTTGCTGTCGCCTCGTTGTCTCCTGGGTGGGGACGTAAGACAGTGGAGGTTGCTGTAGCCTCGGAGCCGACGACGAGAAGAATTGTCTCCCCCGTGTGGGGACGGTCGACAGCAAGACGTGTTAGCCTGTTGGAGCCTAGACAGGGAGAGCTGCCAGACAAACGGGGGGTGTTTGCAGCCAGAGAAGACCTGTGGGAGAGGCTGACAGGAGCCCTTTCCGTGGAGAGGGCGGAGTGCGGTGGAGTCCGGAAGACTCGGTGTGAGGGTGCGACTAAAGCTACGTTGCCAGTGTCCCCCAACTGGGATTTGGCCAATCGGGAGGACACAACAGTGTGGCGCTTCAGCTCGTGGTCGCACATGTGATGAGAGAAACTGACGGTCAACCAAGGAATGCTGGCAAGTTATGGACGTTTTCATTTGTTCTTAAGTTTATAAATGTGCAAATGTAATAGTGAAATATTGTCTTTCCTGGTTAAGTAAGAATCACTGAAGAACAGGGGATGCGATTTATGAGATTGTCTGTATGGTGTTTACATTGTTGTATGATACAGATAATTGTGTTGTGTAGTGACGGGTGGGGGCTCGGAGTCAAGTTAAATAAAAGTTGATTTTTTTTCTGTGAAATGTTATTGGTTTCCCGTCACCTTTGTGCGGGCCCGATGTGAGTGACAGAGTGCATGTGCCTATGCGAGAGCGCATTTTGGTTGTGAAAGCGTAAATACTTCTGTCTATAATTATGTTTTAAAACTACGTTTTCGTTTAAAAAACATTTCGTGGTGGTACATTGGTTTTCTCACGCACTGAAAGACCGATGAAATCACTCTGAAAACACAGAGAAATATATGCACACAGGGGAAAACAAAACGGTGCTCTCATCCACAAGAAACACAGGCTGCAATAAAAATAAAAAAACATTGTGTCACATTTTCAGGTATTTACCCCCTCTCGATCGTCACCTTTGGTGGTCTTTAAATTGTGCTTGTCAGCAAGGATTGTCTGCCACACCTTGCTATGCTGTTGACGTTAGTTACCAACGACATTGAAAGTGTGAATTGGAAACCATTATTCCAACGTCACAGTGAACCATGTCCTATTTTGAGTGGCTTGAAAGTGTTTTCATCTCGCTGAACTTTTTGAGAGGAGTTAAGTCCCTTTTTCCTTGTTGTCAAAGGGTATAACAAGCCCTCAGAAATACTGAGTTTGGGGTGTGAGTAGTGGCAGGTTACAAAGGATGTGTTTTTACGAACAAAGTAATTGTGTTTGACAAGCCAAGTAATAGTAGCTATCACTGCTTGCTTTGTTCAGTGTGCAGCAGGACCACCCAACATTCTGTACCACAGTGCGTCTGGTCAAGCGCTGGATGTCGGCGCAGATGTTGCTGGGTCATGTGCCGGACCTGATGGTGGAGAGAATAGTGGTGCGTCTCTTCACTGACCCCCTCCCCTTCACTGCCCCAGGGTGAGTTGTTGTGTCAGAGTGGTTTGTGTGTGTGTGTGTGGGTGTGGGTGTGGATGTGTGGGTGCAGTGTGTGTGTGTGTGCGCGTGCATGTGTGTGTTGTGTGTTGTGTGTGTGTGTGTGTGTGTGTGTGTGTGCACATGTGTGTGCGTGTACACATGTGTGTATGTGTGCGCATATGTGTGCGTGTACGTGTGTGTGTGTGTGCCTGTGCGCATGTGTGTGTTGTGTGTGTGCATGTATGTGTGTGTATGTGTATGTGTGTTTCTGCTGCAGAGTTTTAAATGCCTACAATTTTGAAAGGTCTTGTGAGCTTGTGTAGGTGATGATGTGTCAGCAATGCACTGTTTCCCTTTGTCATCTTGCAGGTCTCCTCTGGTAGGATTCCTGCGCTTCCTCACACTGGTGACAGGCAGAGAGTTCAAAGGTCAGTGGGCAGGGCCCAGGCTCATGACATACCGACCTGTATCAGACAGCTTCAGGCCATCCACACCTGTGGCAGTTTGGCATAACCCTTCCCCCTTCCCTTCCCCTCCCCCCACACCCTCTCAAAAGAAAAGGAAAGGAAAAGTTAATCAAAATACATAGCTGCCAACTCTCCCGAATTTGTCTGGAAAATACCCACAGAAAGTAATCCCAAAACCCAGACCGGAAATATCCAGAATTTCTAAATTTTCAGTAAAAAAAATTGTGGGGTTAAGGGTGTGTGCATAATTTTTGCATAGGGATGATACAGTACTGCAGAATAAAAGCCTAAATGATACTGTGTTGATGATGTATGGAAGGTGCATTTTTATATAATGTTTATGATGGCGGTTATATGTATGGAAAATGCACTTTCTTTTTTTTTTTTTTGTTTTGATTCCCACATTTGCCAGCTGAAACATAAGGGGGTTATGACTGCTTTCGGTCAAAAACCAAACTGCCCCCTCTTCACTCCCCCTACCACTTTCATCCCCTGGATTCCTAATATTGGCTGTGAAAGGTTGGCAGGTATGAGAGTAGTACATGTGATAAATTTGGTATCCTGTCAGAGAGCAGCATGTGCACAGCTTGTCACCTGCACCGCCACGGCCCTTTTAAGTGAACGTCATCATGTGATAAAGGTACACAACTTGCGTTAGATTTTGGAAACTGAAATATTATCTATTAATTATTGATCTTATAAGTCATTTAAGTCATATATAGATGTTTGTAAGCACAATTCTGATCAATTGTTGATGTGTGGCTGATTGCTTTTTAAAAACTGATACATTCTCATTGTTTTTCTTTTTTTTTTCCCCTTCTTAATGTTTTTTTTATCTATGTTCATGTATGTATTTTGTTTTTTGTTTTTATCTTCTGTGTACTTTGTTTTCCGGCATAAGTTGATGTGGTGCTGCATGTATAAAGATTAGTCTGTATACAGGCAAAAACCGAAGTCGTGCTAATATATTCAGGATAACCATGTGTTCTCATTTGTATTGACTGCTATCTGTGTATGGCTCAGTTCTCACTTCTTTAACTCTGTTAAACCTTGCCTCTAATGTTGGTTGGTTGTGTGGATGTGTAAGCAGTGGAGACATTCTGCGACAAAGTGATGGCACCACCGCCTGCAGTGATCATGAACTGGTGGAAGAAGGTAGCCACAGAGACAATGCAGGTTCTTCTCTCCCAGCCTGAGTCACAGTGGAAGGTAAAATCATCTTTTTTTTTTTTCTTTTTGTACCAAGATCTGTATGATTATGTGGAAGGTAGGTTGGGTCTGTGTTTTACCTGGAACATGGCAGATATATGCCAGGTAGGATATGGCTTGATTTTACCTGGAATTTGGCAGATATATGCCAGGCAGGATAGGTCTGGGTTTTTCCTGGAATTTGGCAGGTATGTGCAAGGTAGGATATTTTTGGGTTTTTACCTGGAACTGGATGGATATATGGCAGGTATGATAGGTCTTGGTTTTTACATGAACTGGATAGGTATGTAGCAGGCATGATAATTCTGGGTTTTACCTGTAAGTGATAGGTATGTGGCACATATGATAGGTCTGGGTTTTACCTGGAACTGGATAGTTATGTGGCAGGAGGATAGGTCTGGGTTTTACCTGAAACTGATGGGCAAGTAGCAGGTACACAAAATGAAGGATGCTTTTAGTATTTACCAGGAACTGGATGGGTGTGTGGAAACTGTGGGATATGTCTGGGTTTTACCGGGAATTTGGTACATACGTGGGAGGTAGGATGATTGTGGATTTGACCTTGAGCTGTGTGGGTGCACAGATCATTTGGGGATTGCCAGGAAAAAAAAAACATGCCAAATACTCTCTTTTTTTTTCTTTCATTCCATTTCCACTCTTTTAATGATAGAAATGCCAGTATGAATGCATGCACATGTGCATAATACATACACTCACACACACACACACACACACACACACACACACACACACACACACGCACACACACATGCACACACACATACACACGCACACATGCACACACACACACACACACACACACACACACACACACACACACACACACACACACACACGCGCGCGCCCACACGCACGCACGCACACACACACACACACATACACACACACACACACACACACACACACACACACACACACACACACACACACACACACAAATGCACACACACAAATACACACAAACTTACACACACACACACACACACACACACACACACACACACACACACACACACACACACACACACAAACACACGTTCATCTAAACATCCTTACAGTCAAGTGAAGCAATGTACCGTGGTTTCATGTCCACTCAGGTGGTCTTCCGGCCTCCCTTGGACGTCTACGACCTGGTGATTCACCTCTCCCCATCCTGCATGGCGCGTCAGCATCAGGGCACAGAGATCAAGGACACTGCTGTCTCCAAGTATCCCGACCTCTCAGGTCGCAGGGACGCGACAGACAGCACCTGGCTGCCTGTTGTCAACTTCAATCCTCCAGAGATGTTCCTAAAAGAGTTGGAGGTCAGATGGGATGGGAGGAGGAGGGAAGGGGGAGGGGAGTGGAGAGGTTATGGGGGGTAGGTGGGGGGGATGTTGGTCTGAATCTTGGTGTGTCAAAAGTGGATGAACTTTTAACATCAGAGTTTTGTTTGACGTGCAAAAACCTCTCCATAACCGCTCCAGAAGTATTCAACATTGTCATAAAAGTTAGATACTTGACTCTCTGGTTAACATCAGGTCTTCAGTAGTTTCATCATAATGGAGTCTTTAACAGTGTCATTTTGAAAAAAAAAAAAAAAGACATTTTAACAGCATCATTAAAATCAGATGTTCAAAGCAGTAAGAAAATGGGAGTCTTCAACACTGTCGTGAAATGAGGACCTTAACATGGTCATAAATTTCCCTTTTTTTTTTTTTTTTTTTTTTTTTTTTTTTTTTGCTGTCCCATCTTCTGTGCCACGTCAGTGGCATTGCAGGCATGTCACTCATTCTGACCGCCACAGCCCGGCACTGGCAATCTGCAGGGACCAGCCCTGCCCAACCCGCCACAGCCCGGCAATGGCAATCTGCAGGGACCAGCCCTGCCCAGCCCGCCACAGCCCGGCACTGGCAATCTGCAGGGACCAGCCCAGCCCGCCACAGCCCGGCACTGGCAATCTGCAGGGACCAGCCCAGCCCGCCACAGCCTGGCACTGGCAATCTGCAGGGACCAGCCCAGCCCAGCCCGCCACAGCCTGGCACTGGGCAATCTGCAGGGACCAGCCCTGCCCGGCCCGCCACAGCCCGGCACTGGCAATCTGCAGGGACCAGCCCTGCCCGGCCCGCCACAGCCCGGCACTGGCAATCTGCAGGGACCAGCCCTGCCCAGCCCGCCACAGCCCGGCACTGGCAATCTGCAGGGACCAGCCCAGCCCGCCACAGCCTGGCACTGGCAATCTGCAGGGACCAGCCCAGCCCGCCACAGCCGGCACTGGCAAGCCCCCAATTTCACCGAGCAAAAAATGTGAAACCAGGAGGTCATGGACAGATCTGAGGATGAAGATGATCCTTATATTTAAAACTGAAGGTCCTGGGGACCCTTTGCTGAAAAATCTGAGGGTCCATGGGTGAAATCTGCAAGTCCCAACTGAAATGTCAAAAGTTGAATTTTTATAAGATTCTACTATGTCAACACTAGACAAAGTTGCAGAAAAACAGTCATAGTTGCAAGTGAAAAAATTGTGGGTTCCCAAGGCCCTCTGTGTGAAAGCCTGTGCTTCAGATTCCAAAAGCTATGCATAAAGTACCTCCTCTTGTGCCTTATAATGAACACTAATTATAAATCATATGCGTGATAAGTGTGCAAATTTGCATATTTGGTTAGCTTGCATATTTTGTGGGGAAAAAAAGTTAATGTCTGTGAAAGCTTGCATGCTTGCATGTCTGTAATTAAGTGTGTGTTCAGTGATTTTTTTACCTGTGTATATTTGTGCCCCATTAACAGAAGTTGTGTTGACTTCATTTGCAGGATATTTATGGAGACTTTGCCGTCGTTTTTTCCATGACCGCTATGGAGGAGAAGTCATCGCTGTTCTTTTCAAACCAGAGACTATGCAGTCCAAGAAATTTGAGGTACTGTGTGTGTGTGTGTGTGTGCTTGCAAATCTCTCTCTTCCGCTCTCTGTCTCTCTCTCTCTCTCTCTTCTCTCAGTTTTTGTTGTTGTTTTTTTTAACGTATGGGTATAAAGTTTACAGTACAGTTATTTTCTTTTTCATAAGCAAAAATAAAAACAATACCAGTGCATGCACATCAGCCGTCTCGTAGGAATGTGTTGCAGTGAAAGCCATTCCATTTCCCTAGCTGAAGCCTCATTTGTGTCATAGCTCCATTTTGCATGGAAGCTGGTTGTATAGAAAGCCGTTGTATACTATCGATAAAAAAATCCAAGGTCCACTGACTGACACACAGTGTTCTAGTTGTCATCTGGGAGACATGTGACTTTTGGCCCGGATTCTGGCTGTTTTATATGCAATATCAGGATGAACAGAGGGTGAACAGTGTTATTACTGAACATGTATAGCACGTGCATCATGAATTATCACTGTCGCTGCAATGGCTTGACAGCCAGCCTGGTTTGTTAACAGTTGAAAGTTCTGTGATGTTTGTGGACTTTAACATTCAGTGTGCACAGCAGTCTCATGCAACAGGAGAGGGAGAATTCATGTGCATAGTAAAAAGCTTCAGATTTCATTGTAGTCCATTATTTTTCTGTGTTGAAGCATGTGCGGCAGAAGCCTTGCTTATCTCATAGCTTCAGCTGTAATGAAAACTCTCTGTAACTCACCAGTTTCCTCAAGCTCCTCCACTTTTACATAAACTCATTTGCACTGAATGTATCAACAAAAACTTCAGGGTCATGTGAACAAAAAATTCAGTGTCAAGAAAATTTGTGTTTATTTCTCTTCGGCAAACCAATGTTCATTTTAATGTGTTTCACCAAAGCCATACATTTTGTACTACACACTTGTAGTTCTTAAACCAAGTCCTAATGTACCTGTACATGCCCATGAATCATAAATCCATGTATACTGTGTGCACTGTATTGTCTGCCCATGTATGCTGTGTGCACTTAGTATGTGATCATGTGTGAAACACCAAACCCATAGGATAACAAGTGTATTTTAACACTGCGTTGTATGTTTTGATCAGGCCTAGATTGTGTATGGGACAGCAAACAACCTGCACTCAGAAACGTACTTTAGGAAAACTGTTTCTGTTTCTGCTTGCAGGCTAGCAGTCTATATGCACACAAGCCCTCTGTCACCACTGGTGACCCAGCCTTGACCTTTGACAAAGACGCTATGATAGAGACCATCCACAACCTTGGGGGAGACATGATCTTGAAAATCACATA
>JADBJO010004631.1:151144-161144 GCA_016801955.1 Conus betulinus
ATTAGAAGAGTGGTATTGTGATTGTCCATATTGTTATCAATTGTTATTCCTAGCACTTTGAGGTATGTATCCTGTTCAACGAGTTCATTTTTTAAGATGTACGGGAGGAAACTTAATAGTGAGATTTTGTCTTTTCTGCCTGGTTGTGATAACCATGGATTTAGTTTTTTTGAGGTTGAAGCGACATGTGATTTAGTTCAGTCCATTTGACGAGGTCATTCGCACTTTCTTGTAAAGTGTGTGCAAGAACAGTAACATCAGAATGATTTGTATGTATTGTTGTATCATCAGCAAAGAGTTCACAGCTGGATGTGATATGGAGAGGTAAATCATTGATGTAAATTGTGAACAGTAAGGGACCCAGGATAGAGCCTTGTGGGACGCCATAGGGAAGTATTTGAAATGAAGAGAAAGAGAAAGTTGCATTAATTTTACACATTGTTGCCTATTTGTGAGATATATGAGTGAAAAAGCGTAAAGAGTTTTTGTGGATAAGCCATACAATTTTAATTTTCTAAGTAGAAGGTTATGGTCTATCACATCAAATGCTTTTTTAAATCAATAAATAGGACACCACAATATCTGTTGTTGTTAATGCTATTTAGCCAGTATCAACCAAGTTGATTAGGGCTGAGTGGCATGAATGGTTGTGTCGAAACCCGGACTGTCTTGGATGAAGCAAGTGGTATGTATTAAGGTGGTGTATTGTGTGTTTGTTTATGTGTTTTTCCAAAGGTTTGGAAATAGTGGAAATGATTGAGATTGGTCTGTAGTTTGCAGGGTCTGAGCTGTCACCTGCTTTGTAGATAGGTATGACTTTCGCTTAGAAAATTATTTTTGTCGATGCATAAACTGAACACGTGTGTGTTAACGTAGCTGTAATTGCTGGAGCTGATAGTTTGAGGATTTTGCCGTCTGGGCCATCCACCCCGCAGGTACCTGACTGTTTTAGGTGCGTTAGGTGGTGATAAACTTTAACTGTTATTGGTGGACAATCAAGTTCAGACTTGATGCTTTTATCTTGGCAGTATTGTTTCAGTTTTTGAAGGTCGTTTGATCTGGAAGAATCTGCCGTGACAATTTTATAGTTTGCACAGACACATGGAAAGTCGATGGCAAAAGACGGCATGGCTGATCAGACACCTGTCTGCAGAATCTGGGGGTACAACCCCGTCTTCGTCCTTGTCATGCATACATTATTTCAATACATATCATTCATACTGACAATCAACATACCAACATCGTAACCTAACTCTACAATGATAAGCAAACTATTCATAAAAGTACTAATGAGATGGGGGATGGCGAAACAAAAGGAAACTTACAAACAAACAAAAACTATAGAGCGAGATGTCAGAGGAGGGTGGGGAAGAGAGAATGGGAGGTAGGGGGAGAAAAAAAAAAGGGATGGTAGACAGAGTGGGAGTGGGGGATGAGCGATTTTAACGGCGTAGGTTTTATGTTTAGAAGATGTATTCAAAGTATGGTTCACAGAAGACTTTGCGAATGTGTGCTAATCATTTTTTAATCGAATAATTAAATTACTGAGACATAAAATGTTTATGCAAATGTTTCTTGAAAAGTATTCGTAGTTTGCAGATTCGATGGAAGTGAGTTCCAGACATATGGTCTAGAGCAAGTTAGACTTGTTTTGTATAGATATCAGCGCGTGGATAGGGAAGAAGGAATTTCGTCGTCGAGCCAGAAAAGCTGTTCGATCTTGTAAAAAGGCCATGGATATAACACGGCATAGTATCTGTCAAGATTGTAAACATAAGTGATGCCTTGTTGAATTCCAATTGCTTACTCAGAGGAAGTGTGTTCAGCGCTTTTAGTTTCCTCTGTTGTTAGAGACACAGCTGAATGGAGTAGTTTTGAGAGAGAGAGAGAGAGAGAGAGAGAGAGAGAGAGAGAGAGAGAGAGAGAAAGAGACACCTGACAGAATGTCAACAAAACGTCCACTCCAGCCGAGTTAAACAGTTATAATATGAAGTTTTCGCCAGTCAGCAGAAATTTGCAAGATACAATATCAGAGTTCAGCCCATATGTCTTTACTCTTTTAGCAGAATCCATGAGAACACAGAATCTTTATCAACGCATGGCAAAGACTACGTGCGCATGATTTACGTCCCTTCTTGTTTAACTTTGTAAAGCTTTTTTTTTTCTCTGCAGAGGAAAGCAAGCAATACGTGGTGACCAACAGCTTCGATGACAGTACTAAACGTGGTGTACTCGGCCTGTCTTCTCCCAGTGACAAATGGAGCATATTCGGCTTTTGCCTGTATATCTTTGAGGCTGAAAACTGCATGTTCTTAGCTCCCCTGCCTTCCAGCGGTACTGTGCGAGATGAGCTGGCCTTCCCATGGCCTGAAATGACCCCTGGTACGTATGGTTCTGGGAAACGGGGGATAAGGAATCCTGTCGTGTGTTATCACTTCTCTCATTATCTTTCAAACGATGATTACTTATAGATGTTCATTTGCCTTGTTTCCTTTGTGCCTTTTCCCTTTCTTCTATTTGTTTGTATGTCTGTTTGTCTTTATGTCTTTCTGTCTGTGTCTGTCTTTCCGTCTGTCTGTCGCTGTCTGATTCTCTGTCTGTCTCTGTCTGTCTGTCTGTCTCTGTCTGTCTGTCTGTCTGTCTGTCTGTCTCTCTCTCTCTCTCTCTCTCTCTCTCTCTCTCTCTCTCTCTCTCTCTCTCTCTCTCTCTCTCTCTCCATACGATACACGGTGTGAATTAGCAGGAAAATATCATTGATGTTTGTTTTGCTCTTACTGATTTATCATACTTCAATTATACCATCCATTAATTTTTCCTAGTAAAACTGGTATCTCTTGTTTTCATGCCTGCGCCTTCAGAATCAAAGTCCTAAATTCTCTCGCTTTCTCCTCTCTCTCTTCCTCTCCCTCCCTCCTCTGTTTCCCTCCCCCCCCACCCACCCACCCCCCCCCTCTCTCTTTCTTTCTCTCTCTCTCTCTCTCTCTTGCTTTCTATCCATCGCACTTTCATTCTTTCTCTCAGCCTACCTTTTAATCCTCCTAGCTAGCAACCTACCTGCCCACTGACCCGTTCTATGCAGGGCCGGACATCAAATACGAGCAAGGTCAGAAGGTGGTCATCAACGCCCCTGTATTGGACACGCCCCACATGTATATGTACTCTGCCATGCTCTCTTCTCCCTGGACCCTGATGATGTACGTCCTTCCTCCTATCCTGCTGCTGCTACTGCTGCTGCTGCTGCTGCTGCTGCTGCTGCTGCTGCTGCTCATGCACCTATTGCTTTTAATGTCATTTAAACACAGTTGAAGTGCTCAGTCTTACCACACACACACACACTCTCTCTCTCTCTCTCTCTCTCTCTCTCTCTCTCTCTCTCTCTCTCTCTCTCTCTCTCTCTCTCTTTTAATTTCTGCAGAATCGTGTTTGACTTTATAAGCTTACAAAACGACAACAGTTGACGCTGTCTTGAAGACTTATTCAACTCTGTCTGTCTGTCTGTCTGTCTGTCTCACAATCGCTAATCCCCCCTCCCATTTTTGTGTGTTCTTTTAATTGTTGTTCTTTAGAGTTTTTTTTTCCCCAACTAGTTAATTTGGTATTGTTGTGTTCCTAATATTCAAACATGCCTGTTACATCTCTGAAGAGTTTACAGTGGAACCCAGATCAGTGCTGACAAAAAGTTACTGTTAATTTAACATCTGGCAAATCATCAGTACCATATCTTGATTTTGCTGTCACTGAATGTGTGCAAATCGAAATTGCCAAGATGATCCCATTTTCATTATCAATATGTACATTATCGAGTTTCTGATTCAAAAGAAAACATCAACACTGCTATTCATAGCAGAGAAGGCACTGGATATTCCCAACGACCAACATCTGCACCATCAGATCTGCCAGATTTGTATTCATACTTGACAAGTGCGAAAGTTATAACAACATTATTCTAAATGTTGTCTCTGTGTATTTGCCTAAAGGGTCAAATGACAAAACACAAAATTGTTACATGCTATAGAAACCACACATGAAAAATGGCTTATTGCTGGTGGTTTTAATGCACACTCTCCATTTTGGGGGGGGGAAAAAAGTTTTTCTTCCATAACTTTCAAAATTTTGTCGAAAACGTGGTCGACTCCGCATTGTGCTTCCTAAATGATGGAAGTATACCTAGAATTCTAGATATTTCTTCATATAGAGCAAGCACTATAGAGTTGTCTTTGATTTCTCCCCAGTTAGCCTTCGCCTGCACGTGGCAGACTTACGAGGACACGCGCAGAAGTGATCATGTGCCAATCATAATGACCATCAATGAAACACACGACATCCAACATTTACTTAAGAACAAAATACCTAAATATCATTATAGATGTACAGACTGGGATAAATTCAAAGCTCTTCTTTCGGAATAAATTTAGAGAATATTAGTGGGATTGGAAGGGATGCAAATACTCTGCCTTCAATATTGAATAATATGATACTTCCGGCCGCAAATAGTTGCACCCGAAATGTAGTAATGTACAAAAAAACACATCGCACTGGTAATGTATGGTGGACTAAAAATTGCGAAGAAGCTGTAGCTTTAAAGAAACCAAGTACAAACAATACATTAAAGGCACCAAAAAAAAAAAAAAAAAATAAATAAAAAGAGCAAAGGCACACTCTGTTATAGAAAAAACATAGCAGGTATGTTAGTCAGCTTTCTGGGCAAGAGAAGTTTCTTGTCATAAAGACCTTCAAAATGTATGGGAAAAAAAGTTATGTAAGAAGGAATTAATCTTCCAAGATACCCCATGAACATAGAGAATTAAGGAGTTTCCTACTTTGCTTGAAAAAGCAGAAGTTTCTGCTGAAATATTTTTCAAAGACAATGCACCTAAAATAATCTTCCACAAGAGTGCAAACATAATCGGAAAAGGAGGGAAAAACGAAACTCTATGATAATCCAGTTTCGGATATTGATCATCACAGGAATGCACCCATAACCACACAAGAGTTAAAGAATTCCATTTCTGCAACCGGTAACAAAATTTCATCAGTTGGATTAGACACTACTTCAAATGAAATGCTAAAACATTTGCCAGGAAAACTGTATCCGCTTTTTAAAAAACCATTCCAAAAGATTTGGACAGATAGTGCTATGCTAGCCATTTGAAAACAGCCAGTAGTTATTCCGATTGTAAAGCATGGTAAGTCAGCCACAAACATTAATAAATATCGGCCCGTAGTTCTGACTTCTCATGTTGCTAAACTTATAGAACAAAAATTGTACTGAATAGGCTTACTTATTTTTGCGATCAAAATAATGTAATACCTACTAACCATAAAGCAGGCTTTAGGAAGGGAAGATCAACCACTGATTATGTTGTCAAATTAACAACACAAATAAAGTATCAATACGCTAGACGAAAGAGCATACTAGCCACGTTCTTTGATATTAAAAAGGCCTTTGATAGTAATGCGGAGCGATATTTCGTATGCTACGCGAGTGTGACACAAGGGAGCGTATTGACTGAACGTGGCCCAGGGTTTGAGTGAAATTTTTTAACACTGTTCACGCGATTTGAATATAAACAGGCGTTGACCTGTATCGGTGCGCACTCTGAGAATGGAACAGATGATTTAGATGAAGAAGAGGCGGACTGTGCCCATTGATAAAGGCAGAGGCCTAACACATACAGAAGTATGTGAATTGTAGTTGATTGACGGTACTCAAGCCGTAAGTATCTAATTTTATATTGTGAGAATCTAGATGATTCTCCATTTTGTTTTCAACGGTTTATTGTCGGAACCGAAACTATGTTTGAAAAATTGAAGAGTTCAAAAATGTTAAAGTGTAATATGACTGCTAACTGGCTGGCAGTGTTTTGAACTCGTGTTTATCCGGTTTTTTGTTATAGCTGGGCCGACTCCCCGTGCGGTAGAGGAAAGAAAGAGACTGGAGATCGGGCACTAAGGTGGATGGCCGGGGGCTGCGCGCGTTCCCGGGCCAAGTTCCGATCCGCGGGAAGATCCAGGTTGGGCAAAGTTTGTCGCCGACCAGTAGATGTGATATGTAGTGGGCAGTATGGGATCCCCCCGCACAGAGGAAGCCAGTTCCGGACACCACAGAGAGTGTGTGCGGACACTTGCAGTGAGTAAACTGCAAAATCAGTATTGTGCGCAGAAGAAGTGCTTGATTGGTTGCACCAGCTGAAAGGATTACAGATTATGAAAATATATAAGCTTTGATTGATGCCAGAAAAAAAACCCCCATGGGATTTTTAAAAGATTAAGGAGGGGATGAATCAAAATTGACCTTTGTTTGCATAAAGTATTGAGCAAACGAAGCTGGTGGAAAGCTGTAAAGACGTTGAAGCGCTTAGCTATATCACTAATCTGTTCTAAGTTTCCATACGTTCAAAGGTTTTCTTTAGTGCACCAAATATTTATTACAAAAATTGCAAAATATTGACAGTAAACTGCAAATTATACGTGGGAGTCCCAGTGCACGCATCTACTCTTGGAACATAGAGAGAAATCGATGCTTTACCATTAAATGAAAGTAGTAGGAACTCACCGTCGGAAAATATGTTATGAAATGTTCAACCATGGAAAGTGTCAATCAAAAGGAAATGTAAATCCAGAGTCCCTCCATCCAAAGAGAGCAAAAATGATATCGTCATTATCCACTCTCGATTCTTACACAGGAAATCTAATTAAGGAAACTGGCGTGAATATTGAATCATCGGCACAGACGTCGTATACAAATACCATTCCAAAATGGGAAAGGAACCGAGCGAAGTTGGAACTTGATCACATTACTGGGAAAAAAAAGCTGACCAGTCTTACATCTTATCATATTCAGGAAAGATCCATGTGGAAAACCAACATCTCAACCATCTGAATGTGTTTACAGATGGCTCAGTAATAAAAATAAAGAAGGTGGGTCTGCTTTTGTTATTCCATCACTGAAAATAGAAAAAATAATATTTTAGTGTAAAATATAGATCAATATTCGCTGCTAAAATGATAGCTATACTAATGGCCTTATAGCTTAAAATATCTAACTGACTTACCATAGTCAATCTTTTAAGTGTTGTTCTGCGTAGATTCAATGTTAGTATTACAATCCATTAAGTTTTGCAAATCGAATTCAGATGATTTTATTTTGAGGGACATTTGTCATTTAATTCATATGTTGATATGTAAAAGGTACTGACTTAACTTTCTTTTGGATTCCTTCACACTGTGGAATCTTTGGTATTGTACTCGCTGACAGAGATGTGCAAAAAGGTACTAGAACTGAAATGTCTTCACAACACTTAAAGAACCTTAGTTTCTCATGTTTAAAAATACAAAACAGTCAACTTTTCAGTACAGATTTTGCCAGAAGTATCCTAAATCTGTAAATTTGGGATATATGTCAATGCATAAATTTCGTTTCAACATTTTATCGACTGAAACTAAATGCTCTAAGAACTAGATATAACGTTCCAACAAAATGTGTGTGTGGGGAAAACAAACATATCAAGTGGTAATGTTTTGTTTGAGTGCGTGCCTCTCAGGGCATACTTACCATGTTTATCAGGCATGTCTGTGATTGATGATTTTCTGATACTGATCTTGTTTTTAAAGCTACCTCTTGTTTATTTACATAGTCCGGTTATGTATCTTACATGATACTGGCGGTCTTTGTGTGATTATATGTACACACCGACACCTGCACATACACGTACAATCACGCACTCACGCACGCACATATATAAACGCACGTTCACGTTCTCTCTCTCTCTCTCTCTCTCTCTCTCTCTCTCTCTCTCTCTCTCTCTCTCTCTCTCTCTCTCTGTCGTCTAATATGACACAGTTTTGTGAAAAGACGTAACACGAAACTACTACTACTACTACTACTACTACTACTACTACTACTACTACTACTACACAGTCTATCTATTGCTTGCCATGCATCTAGCTTATTAACTCCACAAGAACAACCATTGCTGTAGTTATGATGATGATGATGATGATGATGATGATGATGATGATGATGATGATGATGATGATGATGATGATATTAATGAAGAGGATGATGATAATAATGACAATGAGGAGGAGGAGGATTATAATGATGACGATGATGATGATGATGACGACAACGACGACGGCGACGACAACGACGACGGTGATGATGATGACGATGATAACGATGATGAGGGTGATGATGATGATGACGACGACGATGACGATGATGATAATGATGATGACGATGATGACAATGATAACAACGATGATGACCTTGCAGAGCCAAGGCGACCTGATGACGCTTGTGACACAGGGCATGGATGGGGGACAGGAGGGGGACCCTGTGACTGTGAGTCCCAGCAGTCAAGGTGGCTGGGACTTCGTGGTGCGCACTGATCTGAAGAACTACCAAGGAGTCCTGCAAATGAACTCCACCTTTGTGCCCAGCGGAGGTAGAGTGTTTGAGTGGAGGGAGAGGGGGAGTGCGAAGGAGAAATATGACAGGGTGGGGGTGGGTGGTTGATGCGCGTGTGATCATCGTTAGGAAAGGGGTGGTGTGGGTGCACTTGCGCACTGGTGTCGCGCTTAACTTCTTTTCCGAAAACATAGCGTGGCTGCCTTATTGGCGGAATTAAAGATGATTGCATGTGTAAAATTTTCACTTGGAGTCATCGGTACAGAGAGAGAGAGAGAGAGAGAGAGAGAGAGAGAGAGAGACAGACAGACAGACAGACAGACAGACAAAGAGACACACACACACACACACACACACACACACATATATATATATATATATATATATTATTGCTCTCTGAACCACTGGTTATCACGCTGTTTGATGTTTCTCAGTCATCCACGCCATTCTGTTCCAACCCTTGCCAGGTCTGGTCATGATCCTGCTCCTCATCGAGCCCTTCTCCATCTCCCTCAAAGAGAGCGACTACCCCTACCCCCTGGGCTACAAAGCCCCCATCCCCAACCCTGTCCTTTGGGCCTGCACTGAGCATCGGGGCTGCATGGTGCCCAGCTCGTTCCTCACCAACTGCGACCTCGACATCAACGTCATGCGCACGACTTCCGCTGATGGGACGGAACTTCCAGATCAGGACCAGGCAGCGGCTGCCATTCACAGGCTGGGTCCTTACCTTGGCTACGGCGGCGTTTTCATTCCGGATTTTGTGGCCGAGCGAGATGCGGGCATGTACAAGTGCATCTACAGCAACAGTGTAACTACCAAGGATCTGATGGTGGTGGTGCAATAGGCAGGTTCTGAACCCTCTGTGCCCTCTGTGCATGAAACGTCTCGTGCATCCAAGGTAAAGGTAAACAACTCTGTTTGTACCATGAATGAACTGAGCTGGCTTGCCCAGGACAGAGAGGGCTGGAGGGAGCTTGTTGGCGCCTTATGTCTCGGCTTGCGGGATGAAGAGGAGTATAGACTGTCATATGCCAGGAAGTAGCTCCGTCAGTATGTTAGTAAAGAACCACATCTTTATCGCCCAAAGAGGGAGCAGTCTGCCTTGAATGTGTTGTTGAAAATAAAGTCTGCCACTCAAAGCTCAACATTCCTTGGCAATATTGCTGTTGTTAGGCAATGACACACACGGCAGCGTTAAAGAACAGAAGCCAAAATACTTAGAAACACTCGAAGCACGACATGCAAAGTGACGGATGCCTTAATACACTGTGCAAAACTCAATATTCAATAAACAGCAAACAAGTGGGGTAACTTTTGTTTCCATAAGAAAACCTAACACAGAGTAACTTTTATTCAAGGCTGGCACAGCCTTTTAAACTTGAATAAAGTCAGACAAATACAAAGACGAACAATCTATATAGTGGGGAAAAAAACAAGCGCAGGCCAACAACTCAACTGTCTTCATAATAATGACTTGGCAAAGATTTGGACTTAAGGACTGGGGGGTGGGGGTGGGGGAGAGGAGATGAGGGAGGTTGAAGATGGAGAAACTGGGAACATGAAATTAAGAAAATGTGTTACAGA
>JADBJO010004631.1:168644-191598 GCA_016801955.1 Conus betulinus
GTCAGGAAATGAAGGTAAATTTCAAACACATGAATATTGAGAGATTTGCGAACACAAAAATTGTCCCCCCCCCCCCCCCTACCCCCCCCCCCCCCCCCCCCCCCCCCACACACACACACACACGGTGCGTATGAAAGGAAGTAATCAAAACACGTATAGATACATGAAGCAAACTGCAGATTAATGCTTATCGTAGAAAACAAACAAGTGTATCTTCAACAAGAACGTTTTGCTTTTCTGATCTCACCAAAAAAAAAAGGCTGTCAGCTTGACGAATGGCAAAGTGAAAAGAGGACTGTAGTGGTGAGGACCATTCTGACACAGAGAGCAGGGGTAGAGGGAGGAGGGGGGTCTGCGTTTCATCTCTTCAACCATAAAGTTTAGACACAATGAAGTGTCTTCGAATGGCAGCAGCATTATTTGTGACTGAGACATACACGTAGGTAAGGAACTCGCATGTGTGCCTCGTTGGACCGATCTCACATCATCTCCTTAGTCCTTAAGCACGGCAGTAGTCACTTTGCTCTTCCAGCTTGGGCTTATAAACAGTACTGGAGAAGCTGCACAGCCCGCTGTTGTGCCAACTCCCAGACTAATCTAGCCTGTTATGAACCTCACTGAGAAGACATGAACACTTTTACAGCATTTCTTGGACGTTCTTTAGGACATGGTATACTCAATGTTCCTTACTGCCGTAGAAAAAAAATATCGTCACTGTTGTACCAAATGTGTGTCACTGTTGCACCAAATGTTCCTCACTGCTGTGTAAAATGTTTGTCACTGTTGCAGCAAATGTTCGTTACTGTTGCACCAAATCTTCGTCACTGCTGTACGAAACGTTCGTCTCTGTTGCAGGAAATGTTCGTTACTGTTGCACTAAATCTTCGTCACTGCTGAACAAATGTTCGTCACTGTTGCACCAAATGTTAGTCATTGTCACACCAATTGTTCATCACTGTTGTATCAAACATTCGTCACTATCACACCAAATGTTCGTCACTGTCACACCAAATGTTCGTCACTGTCACACAAAATGTTCGTCACTACCGTATAAAGTGTCGGTCACTGTTGCACCAAACGTTCGTCACTACTGTATAAAGTGTTAGTCACTGTTGCACGAAACGTTCGACACTACTGTATAAAGTGTTAGTCACTAGTTGCACCAAACGTTCGTCACTACTGTTTAAAGTGTTAGTCACTGTTGCATCAAATGTTTACGCTCATCCAACAGCATGGCTCCTTCAGCAGTGAGAAAACAGCCAGGAACTACACCCCAGCAGTCTGCAGCGGCAGTGACGACAACGTCCTACGTTGGGGGGCGCGCCGCGGCATCTCGCAAGGCAGTAGCAGCCAGTCGCTCCCTCTTCCGTAGCGACAGGAGGGACGGCTTGGCATTGCCAAAAGGAACCATGGGTCTGCAAAACAAGCAGCGGAAACCTATTCCAGTCATTTAAGATTCCATGGGTCTGCAAAACAAGCAGCGGAAACCTATTCCAGTCATGTAAGATTTCTTGTAAATGTTGATGAACTTCGAAAGAAAGGCCCAAAAACTAAACACACACACGCGAGTATTTGGAATCTCTCAGGGCTCTTACCAATTTACGTATCTTACCTGACCCGTGATTAAGTGTGGGCGACGACAAACGGCGAGGGAGCAGGACTTGACCCCTTGGAGTCCATTCGAACGTTTGCGTCTTACCTGAGTTCTTCCATGCAGGCGTGTGTCCTTGAACATGCTTTCATCGGTTGCACACACACAGCGCGATTGGTCAATCGTTGAAAAGAAATCTACCATGAAAAACTGCAGGGGCAGAGAAATAGAACTAAAGGTAAATAATTCTGCTGCTCTGATGCATTTTATCAGGGGCTCTGTGGAGCTGAAGGTCGTGATATCAAATCACTCAACAGGTCAGATTTTTCTCAGCTTGTTTTCCCTCTCTTCACCCAGCACTAAATGAATATCTGATTCAACTCAGGGGATGTTAAAGGCAAGGAAAGGAGGGGGATGGGCACTGCTTTCCGACGAGCCATGCCGTAGACTCGGTGAAATTCTACCACTTCATTGCCCCTATGGCCAATGCTGCTGTGGGGACTTTAACCTTTTTAATCTTTTTCATGCCTGACACACTTCCAAAAGGTACGAATGAGTGTAGAGTATATGACCCGTGTGTACAACTTGGAAACTCACAACTCGTATACAACTTACGAACCCCCTCCTCACGGAAGGAAGGATGCGTTGAAGGAACCGTGTTAGATTTCGTCAGACAGAGAAAACAAAATTAAGAGTAATTTCAAGTAATTCCGCCGGTTAACGTGGACAAACAAATTACAAGACAAAACACAACGCGTATTCACCTCCTAGGTCTTCTTCAGGCAAAATCAACAACATTCCGGACAATGAAAACGAAGAACGAGCAGTCTCTTATCTTCTCGAATTCGGCGCAAGCTGGGCGTTTCAGCTTGTATACTTTCTCTGTCCACCTCGCAGTAAATGGATATTTGATTCAATTCAGGGGATGTGAAAGGCGACAGAAGGAGAGAGATGGGCCCTGCCTTCCATCAACGTCCATCTTGCGCCGAATTCGAGAAGATAAGTGATTGCTCATTTTTCGTTTTCATTGTCCTGAATACTGTTTAACTCGCCTGGAAGACTTAATAGGTCGAAACGCGTCGTGTTTTCTCTTGTTATATGTCCATGTTAAGCGGCGGTGTTACTTAAAATCGCTTTTTGGCATTCGTTTGAATTTTCGCCCGCGGTCACCTCACTTTGAATCTAGACATGGAAAAGTTATGGCCGGCATAAGGTTACTAGAAAAGAGGACGTCACCAGACTCCGCGAAGACTGGAAACTTGTAGTCTGGTGAATACGCAAGTTTGTGTCGAGTTCTTAAAGCATGAACACTTTAATGATTAGATTATGTGGACACGTAAACTTCCATTGCTTTAGAACCAGCCAGTTTACTTCTATCTTCAGTTAAGGATAGAACAACAGCTTTGGAAGGCTTTTTCCTCCGCATTATATATATATATATGAATAAATATATGATAGCCAAAGACAGAAAAAGTGCAGTGCTGAGCGTGTCAAAAACTGGACCAAAATTACAGATCTTCCCCGTTTTCGTTTTATTACACTCTGACACAATTACTATCACCAGTGCTCTACACTGTGACACAATTACTATCACCAGTGCTCTACACTGTGACACAATTACTATCAATAGCGCTCTACACTGTGACACAATTACTATCACCAGCGCTCTACACTGTGACACACAATTACTATCAATAGCGCTCTACACTGTGACACAATTACTATCACCAGTGCTCTACACTGTGACACAATTACTATCACCAGCGCTCTACACTGTGACACAATTACTATCAATAGCGCTCTACACTGTGACACAATTACTATCACCAGTGCTCTACACTGTGACACAATTACTATCAATAGCGCTCTACACTGTGACACAATTACTATCAATAGCGCTCTACACTGTGACACAATTACTATCACCAGTGCTCTACACTGTGACACAATTACTATCAATAGCGCTCTACACTGTGACACAATTACTATCACCAGTGCTCTACACTGTGACACAATTACTATCAATAGCGCTCTACACTGTGACACAATTACTATCACCAGTGCTCTACACTGTGACACAATTACTATCAATAGCGCTTTACACTGTGACACAATTACTATCAATAGCGCTCTACACTGTGACACAATTACTATCAATAGCGCTCTACACTGTTACACAATTACTATCACCAGTGCTCTACACTGTGACACAATTACTATCAATAGTGCTCTACATTGTGACACAATTACTATCAATAGCGCTCTACACTGTGACACAATTACTATCACCAGTGCTCTACACTGTGACACAATTACTATCAATAGTGCTCTACACCGTGACACAGTTACTCTATCAATAGCGCTCTACACTGTGACACAATTACTATCAATAGCGCTCTACACAGTGACAAAATTACTATCACTAGTGCTCTACACTGTGACACAATTACTATCAATAGCGCTCTACACTGTGACACAATTACTATCAATAGCGCTCTACACTGTGAGACAATTACTATCACCAGTGCTCTACACTGTGACACAATTACTATCACCAGTGCTCTACACTGTGACACAATTACTATCAATAGCGCTCTACACTGCGACACAATTACTATCAATAGCGCTCTACACTGTGGCACAATTACTATCGCTAGTGCTCTACACTGTGGCACAATTACTATCGCTAGTGCTCTACACTATCACATTCAATGTGACATGACTATTGTCTGCACTACTGTATACCGTGACACAAATATCATCAGTACTGCTCTATACTGACACGAATACAATCAGCACTGCTGCACGCTGTGATGCAATTATTATCGGTACACCTCCACATTGTGGCATAATTATTATCAGCAGCGCCGCTCTGCACTGTGGTATGATTATCATCAGTATTGCTCTACGCAGTGACATAATCATTAGCAGCTGTGCTCTGCACTAGGACATAATGACAATTAGTCCTGCTATACACTGTGACATAATTATTATTAGTACTGCTATACACAGACATAATTATTATCAACAATATCATACACGGACAGGATTAACTATTAGTACTGTTGTACACGGAGACGATTATTGTCAGTACTACTGTAAATGGACGCTATTATTATCAGTGCTGCATTACTCTCTGACATATTGCACTACAGTTACGTACTAATCGTAAGTTCTGCTGCGAACTAGGATAATCAGTACGTGTAGTGTTCTACACCGACATAGTTATGGTAAGTACTGCTCCACGCTGACATTATTGTCATCAGTGCGCCTATACTGTAACCCACCACGGGACACGATTAACTCAATGTTTCCATTCCCTGGGACAGAATTAAATCAATCCTTCCCTATGCAGTGACTGATTTATCCTCAGTTTGTCAAGGCGGAGCTTAGGCATGTCAGCTGCACACGTTTTCTGTAAATCACGTGGAATCTCGTGCAAGTGTGGTTTCTTTGTTGCATCTAAATTAACAGGGAATCTCGTCATTATTTTCTTCTTCTGTTTCTTCTTTTCTTTTTTCCCCGCAATGAGTCGGTTTGCGAACCACGCTGGAGTAAATAAATAAGGGAGAAGAATGTAAACACAAACACAGAAACATGCAGGAAGATAGCGTTCTACACATTTTTCTCTCGTGATATATGCGATATGCGTTCCTCATAGCTACGACCTCACAGGAAGTTTATGATGACTAGACTATTTCATAAATAACGGTCAATTTGTCGTCACTGTTGCACTGCCATAACCTCGCTTACATACCGAAAGTACAAATTCCCACGTGTTCTTTCTATCGATCTGAAGAAGCTACTATTTTTCGTGTAAGGTTGGGGAAGGGGGAATGGGGGGGGGGGGGGGGGGGGGGGGGGGGGGGGGGAATAATGGTTCCACCAAATCAGAAGAGATGTCCTGTTCTTACTTCTAGCCTTTAACGACCACGTTTTTGGCGTTTGCAGCGAAGACGAAGTGGATATAAAACGGAAAGAAGCTGAAAAGGAGACAGGGTTGTTCAAACTTTGCTCTCTCTCTCTCTCTCTCTCTCTCTCTCTCTCTCTCTCTCTCTCTCTCTCTCTCTCTCTGTGTGAACTCCTGCTTGAGAATGGGCTTTGTAAGCTTAACTCATCGTTCTCTCTCTTCTCTCTCTCTCTCTCTCTCTCTCTCTCTCTCTCTCTCTCTCTCTCTCTCTCTCTCTCTCTCTCTCTCTCTCTCTCTCTCTCATATTTGTAGATTTATTGTCGCAGATCTTTGGATATCTGATTTTTTTCTCAATTCCGAAATGTTTTGTTCACAACACCCAAATCATTAGGAGCTATGGCCTATAAGAAATAAATATCCGCGTCCGTCTCTCTCTCTCTCTCTCTCTCTCTCTCTCTCTCTCTCTCTCTCTCAGCTGTGTGTGTGTGTGTGCGTGCGTTGTGTGTGTGTGTGTGTGTGTGTGTGTGTGTGTGTGTGTGTGTGTGTGTGTGTGTGTGTGTGTGTGTGTGCATGTGTGCATGTGCGTGTGCGTGTGTGTGTGTGGTCACGTGATTCACCGAGATCTGTTAACTTCCATACGATTGGTAGAAAGATCCATTGGTCTTCACCTGTGGATCTACCCTTCCCAAAAGCTCACACAGTCTGCAGGCAAACTATACTGGAAAGCACCGCAAGAAAGACAGAGAGCACAAAGATTATTGCGCAGTAAAGAAATACCTTTATTACGTCAAAAACAAATGAGGAATATAAACAAGAAAGTTTTCCCCAAAATTAATTCAATAATTATTTTCAAACGCTCTCTCTCTCTCTCTCTCTCTCTCTCTCTCTCTCTCTCTCTCTCTCTCTTTCCCCCTGCTCCCTCTCCCCCCCCCCCTGCTCCCCCCCCTGCCCCGCCCCACCCCCAGCAAACTCGCGGTCCGAAAAAAAAACGACGACGTCTTGACGTCTAGAGTGACGTGTCTATTCACCCGGTTTTGCATACATTAATTGCAGCGCACCTTGCGTTGAGGAACAAAAGAAGGGCCTTAATCCAGGTGTGTATGCAGATGACATGGCCTCCCATTCATCACCAACGTTCGTCCTTCGTGCTCGGTCTGCGCGTGACGAGACCCACCGGCAATGTGTGTAACCAGTGTACATGCTTTTTTTTCCATGGCAGCATGTTGAAATGTGTAGTGTGAGAGTATACGAAACCTGATTTCGTTTTAAGACAAGGGACATAATAGAAGAAAAAGAAGAAAAAAGGAAACAAGAAAAAAGAAAGGAAAGAGGACTGAAGAGTGATTTCAACGAGCTCAATTCAGTGTGTTTAAAGCTCCAGGACTACTATTAGTTGGTTTAACAATCATGCTTTTCGACAAATATTATCGACTAACTTTGCCTACCCAAAATTGTGTCATATTGGGATGGTAAGCTTTTCATGCCCCTCTCGTGGATTTTGAAGCTTTGAAGCGGTGATTGGATTGTTCACGTCCATGGCTATGACACTTGAGCTCGATGGTTCATTTGTATATTGTCATCAGGGCTTGAAGTGCGACCTGACGCCTTTTGCTCGGAGGTTTGTGGGTGATATCTTTCTTCTTCTGTCTTGTCTCTTGGATTCTCTGGAAATACCCTTTGACCACCCACCACCCCCACCCTCCATCCCCCCTTCTTACTCTTTAGGATGTTGTATGTGGGCTGGAAATGTAAACCATGAAGCGGTTTCTCCTCAGCAAGGAATGAACCTGCGTTCTCTCTCTCTCTCTCTCTCTCTCTCTCTCTCTCTCTCTCTCTCTCTCTGATGCATATAATAACCAATGAATTTTCATTTAAAAATATTCCCCAGGAACTGACGAATCTGTTACTATCTTCGGTTTGCTCATTTGTAGATTTCCTCTTTCGCCTCAGACGCTAGAATTTGTGTTTCCCCTTAGGCTGAACAGAAAAATGAAGTTTCGTTTGTTTGCTACAGTAAATACATTCTTTTTAAAGATTAATGAAACAGTGCATGTGGAACTGTTTTAGTCATCAAACTTGTAAAGGAACATCATCAACTGAGAAAGTTTAAATTTACTCATGCATTATCCGATGCTTCAATTTCCCTAATAATTTCAAATACATAACTTTTAACTCCACTGGCTAATTGGACAGATTGTTAAAAAAAAAGTGAAATTTATTTGCTGATTGTATATTGGACTGGTACTGGGCAGCCATTACATGTCAGTTGACATTCAGTCAACGTCAAGGCTGTTATACTGAGAGGAAGGTCGGGGGGAAGGGGGGGGGACCCCCCAGGGGAGCTACAAGTGACAGAGTGCCAAAAATGCCACAAAAGTCAGCCAGGGGTGGGAAAAAGCATGCAAGAGGGGGAGGGGGCGAGGCGCTCGTGCATGGGTGGATATGGAAGGGGAGAGGGGGGTGGAGTGTCTTGAAAACCGGCCATCCGGCTCTAAATGTGTCAATGTTTCCAGTCCATTTAAAATGCTTGTGACTCAATAGGCCCTTGTGAATCACCGAAAAGGAAAGTTTTTTTTTCCTACACTACATCCAGCTTTCATTTTCACATTGTATAATAATACTGGTTTTAATTTGTAGGAAGCTCTACTGATGATGCTCGTTTTACACAGAGCTGGATTCTCTCTCTCTCTCTCTCTCTCTCTCTCTCTCTCTCTCTCTCTCTCTCTCTCTCTCTCATAGTGAACTAGGAAAGAATGTTTCGGACACAAACTGCCAATACTTTATTATATAGGACAAGGGTTTTGTTCTTTTGGTTGGTTGGTTGGTTGGTGGGGTGGGTGGGTCTTTGTCATTGTTTGTTTGCTTGCTCGCTTGTTGCTTGTATGTTGTTTGTCAATGGTGACATGGTCTTTGTACAAAATGAAATAGGATTTTGATGTAGCATCTCGCCTAGGTTCTTCTTTGTAGATCTATTATCAGGGTCCCTGTTTCAAAAGCATAGAAGGGGATAAATATCACTAGTGTGTGCATCATTCTCAGTCTGGCACTGAGAGATGTGGTTTCAGATGATCATGAATTGTGACAGCGCTGCTGCTGCTTGAGCCATACTAGACAGAACTGCTCGTGCTTGAGTCACACTAGACAGAACTGCTGCTGCTTGAGCCATACTAGACAGAGCTGCTCGTGCTTGAGTCACACTAGACAGAACTGCTGCTGCTTGAGTTACACTAGACAGAGCTGCTGGTGTTTGAGTCACACTAGACAGAACTCCTGGTGCTTGAGTCATACTGGACAGAACCCCTGGTGCTTGAGTCATACTAGACAGAACTCCTGGTGCTTGAGTCATACTAGACAAAATTCCTAGTGCTTGAGTCACACTAGACAGAGCTGCTCGTGATTGAGTCACACTAGACAGAACCCCTGGTGCTTGAGCCGTACTAGACAGACCCCTGGTGTTTTAGTCATACTGGACAGAACCCCTGGTGCTTGAGTCATACTAGACAGAACCCCTGGTGCTTGAGTCATACTAGACAGAACTCCTGGTGCTTGAGTCATACTAGACAGAACTCCTGGTGCTTGAGTCATACTAGACAGAACTCCTGGTGCTTGAGTCATCTAGACAAAACTGCTACTACTTGAGTCATACTGGACAGAACTGCTGATTTGGATCCTTCAGTCATGACAACTGCTCCCAGATACTTGACCTGCTTACTCTCTCTAGTTTTTTAACCTCTTGATTTGACGTTTTTTTATGTCGTTGGTGTAGTTTGTCATCAGTCTGCTCCTTTCTGCTCTGCGTTCCATGCCATACGCTGTGGGTGTGTTGTCTAGGCGTTCGCAACATGGGCAAGTTCTTCCTATCCAGCAAAGCCATTGAGGTCATCCGCAATGTGCAAGACTGGGACAATCTTGCCGGCAATGCTCGGTGTTCAAAGATGGTCATCTAGTGCACTAGTCACGAGCCTTTCCATCAACATGCTGAAGAGCGTGAGGCTGAGTACCTACCATTGCAGAGGACTGCACTGTTAGCTCTTTCATCAAGTTGTTCTGTGATCCTGACAAGGTTCCTTCTGATATAATTTTCCATGGATGCCCATAAAGCTGCTCGGCAGACCCCAATCGAATGCTTTTATAAAATCGATGAAAATGTGATTAAGATCTTGTTGCGTTTGAGGTGTGTTTCAAAAAAGGACATGGAGGTTAAAGATTGTTCCGTGGTGTTTCTCCCAGCTGGGAAACCTGCTAGTTCTTCGTCAGGAATCTTCTCAGCTTGTTTTCAGCCTGTGTTGTAGAATGTCTAACAATTTCTTTACTACAGGGGCTGATGAGGCTGATCGTATGGTGATCTGACACAACTAAAGACTACTTTGTTCGGCAGTGTGATAAACTAGGACAGGGTCCATGGTACATGCCATTCTTCTGTCTGCCAGATGTTACAGATACATTTCAGGACTTTGATAGCTTTTTCTCCTCTGGAATTTCAGGACTTTGATAGCTTTTTCTCCTCTTCTGGAATTTCAGGACTTTGATAGCTTTTTCTTTTCTGGAATTTTAGGACTTTGATAGCTTTTTTCTCCTCTGGAATTTCAGGGCTTTCATAGCTTTTTCTTCTATGGAATTTCAGGACTTTGATAGCTTTTTCTCCCCTCTGGAACTTCAAGACTTTGATAGCTTTTTCTCCTCTGGAACTTCAAGACTTTGATAGCTTTTTCTCCTCTGGAACTTCAAGACTTTGATAGCTTTTTCTCCTCTCTGAAACTCAAGACTTCGATAACTTTTTCTCCTCTGGAATTTTAGGACTTTGATAGCTTTTTCTCCTCTGGAAGTTCAGGAATTTGATAGCTTTTTCTCCTCTAGAATTTTAAGACTTTGATAGCTTTTTCTCCTCTGGTAATTAAGGACTTTGATAGCTTTTTCTCCTCTGGAAATTCAGGAATTTGATAGCTTTTTCTCCTCTGGAATTTTGGGACTTTGATAGCTTTTTCTCCTCTAGAATTTCAGGACTTTGATAGCTTTTTTCTCAATCGGAATTTCAGGAATTTTGTAGTTTTTTCTCATCTGGAATTTTAGGACTTTGATAGCTTATTCTCCTCTGCAATTTTAGGACTTTGATAGCTTTTTCTCCTAGAATTTCAGGACTTTTGTAGCTTTTTCTCCTCTAGAATTTCAGGACTTTGATAGCTTCTCCTCTAGAATTTTAGGACTTTGATAGCTTTTTTTCTCCACTGGAATTTCAGGACTTTGATAGCCTCTTCTCCTCTGTCCTGTATCACCTCTGCAGCTATCTCGGAAATTCCAAGTGACTTTTCGGAGCGATTTTTACTTCTGTCTCTGCTTCCTCTGTAAGCAATGACTGGTGATGCTCACCGGTTGACTGAGGACAGTACTGCACAGATGGGTCTGCATCGGATTCCACACGGTTCTGAAGGGGCAATGAGTCCTGTGCTTAAAGATAGCATGTTCATCAGTGGGACATGTCCCTGACTTGTCTCGGATGGCAGTGACTCGTTCTTGTTCATTGATTGTCACCTGTTTGATGGTCTGGCATGTTTTCGTTCGGGATGTCCTCTATGTTTGTGCACTGAGCACCTTTCAAGGCTTCCATTACTTTCTACATGTTCTTTTTGATCTGATAGTTGACTTTGTGAAGTTGTTTTCAGTGGCAGGCAGCCTCTTTGATTTTCCTCTTCTTCTTCTGCCTTTCACCCTTTGTTACATTGATAGATTAGTTGTTAACTTTCTCACCATGCCCCCCTGTGCCTTTTGCTTGGCTCCTTTTGCTCTTGATTTCTCTTCCTTTACCATGCAGGTCCCCAAGGAGTTCTGCTGTAACCCAGGTCTTTTTCATTCCATAACACCTGCCATGAACCCCATTCGGCAAGGTGTGTGTTCGCTGTATGGAACGTTGCAGTCAATGTTTTACATCTGCGTGTTTCATTCAATGACACCTGCCATGAACCCTATTTGGCAAGGTGTGTGTGTTCGCTGTATTGAATGTTACAGTCAATGTTTTTACATCTGCGTCATGGTTACAATGATGTAACCATGTAAACTAAAGGCTGTTCACTGCAGTTGGCAGTTCTAGCTTCTAGACATACTTATAAGCGTTCTAGCTTGAGGAAGGTTTTAAATAAACCAAACATTTGCAATAACACAGTGTTGGTTATTTTTACTATCCAATGGCTACTATGATGGTCAGTGATACTACTCTCTCCTCTTTCCATTGCCAGGTATAGTCTGGCCACCACAGGATCCTTCAGCCACAGAGTTTAAAGGTCAAACCTGAGTCTGCTGTTCTTTTTTTTTTCTGATTTTTCTTCTGAGTGGAGATGGAGGGGTCATCATGACTCAATTGTAATCGTTTTCCGGTGTGAAGCTTGGTCCTTCAGACGTGTGCACCAGAGCATAAGGGTTCTTCATGTAGTCCACTTGGGTGGGATGCTCGCCGTTTGGGTTGTACCATGCCTATCTTCTGGATGGCTCTGCTTCGTAACGGCAACTTTTTACCGTGTGGTAAATTCATGAGCTCCGATGTATACGTGTACTCCTGTGTTCTTCAGCTCAGCTTATTTTGTTCGCAATGTTCCACAACATAAAACCACAATGCGTAAAAAGAGTTACAAAACATACATTTTCTCAGGACGTTCGATTTTGTTCTTTCAAAGTTTGTGTGTGTGGATAGGGGTGGGAGAGGTGGGCGTGGGGGGGGAGATCAGCAAAAAAAAACATACTGGCTAAGCTATCACGTTTTATAAAGAATAATTCTGAAGATTCCTCTTCTTCCACCTCAAAGCTGGCAAACAAGTCAAAAGCCCGTGACATGTCCAGGCCGACTGCCCGTCTGCTGTGATAATGGCGGCAACGTGTGGCGGGGCGGTGAGGCGCCCAGTGCGAGTAAACCGCGTAGTGTCTTGAAAAAGCTAACCCGACAAGGCACAGACAAATGATAAATACCTCCCTTCATAAACTTTTGTGTATGACAATTCTCTCGGCTACTTGGTGTAGTCTCCGTCAAAAGTCTTTACTTCAGCTCCAGACAAGAAGAGATAAAAGGCTAACACTTGCTAAAACTAGAAGACAAAACGTAGGACCTGCAGGTTTCATTTTTTCAAGAATGATCCTGATTAAAAGATCGAAGTATGAATAATCCATCAGAAATGGAACTATAAATTTTTCCTTTAGACCTCAAAGACTGAACTTTAAATAATCTTTCAGGGTGTCTAAAAAAAATGAACTTAAAATAATCCTCAAAGGTGTCTCAAAGATTGAGCGGTAAGCAACCCTGAAAGGTGTCTCAAAGATTGAGCTATGAACAACCCTGGAATGTGTCTCAAAGATCGATCTACAAATAATCCTTGAGGATGTCTCATTGTTTTTTGAATCGAATTTGCAAAGTTTTCACATTTCGAGAATGAAACTAATGAATACACTGAACAAAGAATAAGTTTCAAGGACTTCTTCTACAAGGAAGAAAAAAAAGTATAGTAGAATATGAACAAGTGAGAACCGTTTCGTTGTGTCAGACTTGCTAGATTCCCATCTGTCCACTGCAGGGGGTTGATTTTGAGGACTGGCAAACACTGGAGTTCCTGGACGGGGAGCAGGTTTCGCACGAAAGTAAAATTTCACACAGAAATCTGTTGATAAACCTAACATAAACGAGGAATGAAAAAAAAAAATTCTTTGTGAATGAACAAGTAGAGTAATTCTTGCTCCCATCACAAGATAATAACGTGGTCATAACTCGAATGCTGCTTACAATGCCAACTCATTTAGCAGAAATTTCTACACAAAGGACATAGAACAAACAAGGAGACATCCCTTCCATCCCCCCCCCCCCTCCCCACTCCTAAATTTGTTCGTTTATAACTGTTTCTTGTTCGCTGCCTCACTACAGATTTCCTTTTCAACATCTTTTGAGTCAAAATAATGTAATACAGATTTTAGACTGAATGATATTGATTGCATCGTATTGCACTATACCATATTGTATTGACAGCATGGCATTGTGTTATACCTTATTATCATGACTGCATCGTATTGCATTTATTGTATAGTGTGTGTGTGTGTTTGTTTCGTTTTGTATTGCATTGTACTGCATCGCAATGTATTGTGACATGGTATTGTATTCGATGTATTATGTTGTGTCGCATCATACTGCGTGTATGGTATTGCACAGTATTCATTGAGTTTATTGCATTATATCAATTGTATTGAATTACATACGTTATGTTGTATTGGTTTGTATTGCATTGTGTTTGGTTTAAACACAACTTCATTCAAATTCAGAATAGTACACATTTACCCATCAAAAGAGCAACAACAAGATTACTGCTTATATCGTGCTCTAAATCACATAATAATACATTACGCTCGCATTTCGCACAACAGCTGGCAGACGAGAAATTCTGTTTAAAAAAAAATAAAGCAACAGCAACATACTTTAAGATACATTCCCACCATAGTTAGCACAATGGTCTAGTGACTGTGAATAAATGAAATAAGTGCCAGTAGCAATAACGAAGAACACTAAAAGTAAAAACTTGAGAGACAGAGCAACAAGTTTAGTATCACAGATGAATGGTAAAATTGAATGAATTGTACAACTGAAAACAAAACTATCTAGATACAATATTTGTATTACCACTGAGAGTCGTAGGGGACCGGATAGCCCAGTGGTAGAACGCGCGACTCGTAATCTTGGTAATCCTGGCGTTGCGGGTTCGAATCTCCGCTGGGCCGTTTCGGTACAGGGGTATTTTTCCCTCGGAGTTAACATTGGTTCTGCTGCCTCCATTTCCCGTACAGTCCTTCGAATGAGACTATAAACCGAGGTTCCGTGTGTGAACGCACGCATAACATCTTGCACACACGTAAAATCCCATCACCAACTTTCGGAAGAGAAGGCCAGTTTGGCTGTTGGTACGGATGACACGTTACACATAGCATGCACCTTCCCCGGAGATGGAGTATGACTGCCTTAATGGCGGGATTTAAAAAAAAAAAACGGTCATGCACACAAAACTCCACTCCCTTTGTTGGGTAGATGGGATTAATCCTTGCCTGTCTATACGGGGAGTGTCCGCATGAGTATCAGTTGCTTACGTGGAACTGAGAGGCGTGCCCGCACACTCTAATACTCACGATGACATTCTATTAAAAACCTATTTGAATCAGAAAAAAATCTGTGGGCGGTCTCAAATATAAGAATGTTTGTATAGCGCAGGAACAATCAGGTTACATTTCAAAAGAGTCTGAACTTTTGTATAATTCTGTGCGAGAGATTTAGAATGGTGTTCGTGTGCACAATTTTCAAAAGAAGACATGATGATAAATAGTGTTTGGCTGTATCTCTTTTATATACCACAGGCACAACCTGGATCATTCACTAAGTGACGGTTGAATGTATCGTCGTTTAAATTACTAACCCTAAGGCGAAGGCAACAACGACTTTTTTGTTTCTTTTCTCTAACCGAGGCACAGGTGTAACGATAGAGGACTGCATTTAATGTATGGGATTTAACTTGACGTGTCGTATATCAATGTGTTGTGTAGTGCTGTATTATATAGTGTCAGACTGCATTATATTGTTGTGTGTCATATCCACTCTGTTGTATCGTACTGAACCGTATCGTTCAGTACTGAAGTGTATTAAACTGCGTTGCAGATTATTGCATTACACTGTTTGCATGGAATCTTATTGTTCGCATTGCATTTTATGTTGCATCGCACGAAATTACATTGTTTGGGATCGTATGATTGCATTGTGTTGTACTGGATTAGATTGCATTACATTGTATTGCATTGTATTGTATTGCTTTGCATTGAATAATATTGCATGCATTGCATTCCATTGCATTGCGTTGCATTGTCTTGCATCGTATTGCTGTTGGATTGTATTGCATTGCATTGTAATGTTTTTTATTGCATTGTGTTTGTGTTGTATTGAATTTAATTGTGATGTATTGCAGTGCATTTTATTGTACCGCATTGCACTGTATTGCATTGTATTGTCTGGTACTGCATCGTATTGTGTTGTATTGCATTGTATTGTCTGGTACTGCATCGTATTGTGTTGCATTGCATTGTATTGTCTGGTACTGCATAGTTTTGCATCGTATTGCTTTGCACCGTACTGCATTGAATTTTATTTTATTGAACTGTTTTGCATTGCATCGTGTCGTGCTTTATTGCATTGTAATGCACTGCGTCATATCACTTCATCATCACCATCGAGTTCTCCATCGGAAATCCGAACCGCTGTCTACGTAGGTCTTTAACCCGCGCTAAGTGCACGTTCCGCAGGACCTTGTCTCACCCGAAAACTGGCAATCCGAAGAACACTGAAGGTCGGGGGATGGGCGGGGGAACGGGCGGGGTACCCGTCCTGTTCTACATGAACTCGTCTTCATTGTCATGAAACCCGGAAAATTAGATGGAAGAAGGCAGACCCGTTCTGTCCAGCATGCATGCTCTCGCCTTCAGAATCAAAATCTTTGGAGAATAAAAAGAGGGGGTGGGGAGGGATGTCCTTCTTGCTGCCTGCATGCATAAGACATAAAATAGTTTCAAAGTGTGTTGGAATCAGCCTCAACGAGCCTCTAGTGCCATCTTACAGCGTGTGTTTCAGGAGTGTACTGGAATTGTAATGAACCACATTTCAGCACGAACTGGAGGTGTGTTTTCGAAGGTGGTGTAATCATTCTCCACCAGCCATCAACGCCATGTGAGGATCGTGTCGCTCACTTTGCGAAAGAAGTGACAGTGAATGTTAACATGAAAGGGCGTGTGTTTGTTGCCGTGAATTTTTAGGATAGCTGTCCCAGAGAGAAAGAGAAAGAGAGAGAGAGAGAGAGAGAGAGAGAGAGAGAGAGAGAGAGAGAGAGAGGTGGAGAAGTGGGGGAAGGAGGTGAGTGTTTTGGGGGGGGGGGGGGGTGGGGTGATGGCGGCAATCAGGCAAGGAAACTAACAGAAAGACGGACAATGAACACAGGTGGATGGACGGACAGGCGGAGTAAATACGTAGATAGTTAAACACTTTGTGGAATTGAAAAATCAGATTTACTATTATAGCTGCATATCCTTTGATGAAGATACCAACATCTAATTGATAATATGTTTAGGGGAAGAAAAGAGGACTGAAGGTGAAGATGGAGGACGTGTGTTTGTGGGAAGGGGAGGGGAGGAGCACATGAAGCTGTGATGCTATCGGTGGGCTGCAATTCAAAGCTGACCGTGCTCTAAGGGTTTCAAACAGAAGATTGGATTCGCCCTCGAATTTCATCATGTCAATGGATGCGTCTTTGAGAGTGCTGCCTTACTTTCTGACCAACATTGAAGGAAGTTTTTACCTATCGGACCCGGTTGATGCCAGGGCGCATGATTTGTTGTTGTTGTTGTCGTCGTGCCCTGGCCAAAAGACTGCAGGAATCATCCGGACAGCCGAAGTACTTGCACACTATGATACAAATGCATCAGCCAGCAATGAGACCATTTCGTGTGTGACCGTTTTGATTACTCCGCCACGTGGGCAGCACACACTCCGACTTCGGGGGATTTGGAAACTGATAATGATATGCTAGGAGCTTGTCACGACTGAAGACAATCCCTGCATAACTATGCAGAGCACAACAAGATTCTGATGTAGCCTTGGTGTTATAGCCATTATGAAATGAGGAATGAAGTACAGCCCTGTCACGTAGACGTTACCCCTGAAGGAACTCCATAGCCGCATTCCCATCTGTCTGTTCGTCTTCGCTGAACATGAGAAGAAAATTACCTCAAATTCTGTGGGTCTCCGTGTACTACTGTCTATGTCCCAGCTGCCGGTGAAAAATTATTCATGTCAAGTCGTTGGCATCGGCAAGGTCGTGAGGACTGGTGTTGGATGGACCTGACTACACCCTTCAACAAGGAGCGCCCAATCCATCTCGTCTGTTCCATTACTTACTTTTTACTGTCATCAGTGGGGACTATGTGGGTGGTGTCTTGCGTACGCTCGATCAGAACAGGCACCCCTGAACACCAGTGAAATGACTCAGCAGCAGGGAGTGTCTCCTCTCTGGCGGGTTCCCTCATGACGACTAGCTATTGCTTGCTCCCTGTGGGTTGCAGATGTTCAGGTTGTGACTGGAGACACGACGCCTGAAGAGGTCCATGCGTGGGGAGGGTGTCAGAATCATTAGTACACATTTGCTAAAAAGGTCAATAATTAAATTGGTGTAACTCTCTGTCTGTCTGTCTGTCTGTCTGTCTGTCTGTCTCTCTCTCTCTCTCTCTCTCTCTCTCTCTCTCTCTGTCTCTCTCTTTGCACACACACACACACACACACACACACACACACACATACACACTCACATACACACAAATATACTCACACACACACACACACACACACACACACACACACACACACACACACACACACACACACACCGTCAACGTATCGGAATCTTTGCATATTATTTCTCTCGCACAACTGCCAAGAATCAACCGTTATAAAATGCAAACATGCAAACCTTTTAGTGTTAAATGATTACATTCCGGCGTCACTCTTCCCTGAAAACCACCAAGAGAAATGAAGATCTGTTATTGCGCGCTTTGTCGCCAACAAACTGCGCCTAATCGTGCCGCTCAGACGACCGTGAATGGGGTGGAAAGTGGGCGACTTTGATGTTCACGTAGACCCCCGTAAACCCTGTCTTTAGTTGCTGCCCTGTGTATAATCGGTGACAGGAAGTGACGTCGCGCAGCCAGTTAGCCGCCCGGGCAAGATGGATGGCTGTCAAAGTGTGACCCGCACCCTGCCCTCCCCCGTCCTTCCCGTTCCCCTGGGACAATCCAGAAATGCTTTCCCCATCGGATCTGCTGCAGGTGCAGTCTTCGGCAGATCTGGGGGTGGCGGGCAGCTAGGGTATTTCCTAATTATACGTATATTTGATCACCCCGTTGATCCTTGAACTTTACACCTGTTTGAAATCTGATCGTTACAACATTGTCATCGCTTGAGTTTCCGGTCATACTGGCATTCGAGGTAATGAGGTAGCGGATCATTTTGCCCCAGAATGCCGGGAGATTTTAAGGGAAGGTGCAGATCATCTGTTCCCAACACAGATTAAAAAATTCAGTGTTCTTTCTGGTGTCAAATTATCTTTTGGCAAGAGGACCAGAATTCACAAAGGATTTTCACATTCTTTTTCGGATCCGTCCAGTCCTGAAAGAGGCCTCTGGTGGCGTACAGACGAAGAAACAATTCTGTGCTACTACATTCGCGTCACTCCTTTAACACTCACCTTTTATTTTTATATTGTAGAAGGCTCCATTTGACATGTAGCAGACAGTCATTATTGAAATGTGTGCTTACGTATTGACATTGACATTACATTTCACCACAACACTTTGCAGATCTTTGTTTGTTTGAGATTCTGAAAGAGTTTGTCGAAAATACATTCGGTATCAAGTCATTCTCAGAAGCCTAAGAACAACGAGCTTATTAGTGTCCCATTGTTTAAATAAACGTATATGGAATGAAGTTGACAAAACTGGTAGTCCTGCTATGCGCTCTGAAAGTTTGGGAATTTCATAGCAATGTCGGCAGCTGTAAGACACTTGACACCCAGGGAGACGACCTGTTCTAGCACACTCAAGTGCTGTATGCTGTAGACAAACTAGCACAGGTCTTACGTTCAATGATCAGACTCTCCTTGGCCATCACAAACGTAGTCTCATCTCTGAAATGACACAGAGATTTAACCGACACCGAATTTGTCTGTTCTCTAGAGTTCCTCCGCCTCCCTCCCCATACCCCCCACCCCCTTCCCAACACCTCCCCCCAAGCACTCTTACAACTTTCGGCGCAATGTCATCCCCTCCAGCCAAGTCCTGTCTCTCAGGTCAGCAAGGAGTGGGCACTCCCGTTGGACATGCTCTGTTGTTTGATCCTCCGGCCCACACCGGCGAAGAGAGGCAGGGGCAGTGTGCAGCTTGTGATGTGTATGGCTGTGAAGCCTTGCATGTTCTGTGCAAAGCCTGACTAGACGGTGACCTGGTCTTCTCCACGCAGGAGATGTGCTGAAGCATTCGACATTGCGAAAGAGATCTTGGATGGCAAAAGAATTCCAAGACATCTTTAATAGTAACAACATAGCGACAGAAGTATACATGCACACATTGTCGTTACGCATATAATTTTGTGTGTTATTTGCCATCTAAAACAATTGAACAAAAAGGGTTGGAAATTGCGATGCAAATAAAGCTGTTCATTCACCATCTGGTTATGTACCCGTCTCTCGTTGTGATCTTGCATCATTTGCTTGCAGCTTGGCACGATGTCCGACAATAACTCTGTATCGCTGTCTCTGTGTCTCTGTCTGTCTGTCTGTCTGTCTTTTTTCCCTGTGTGTGTGTGTGTGTGTGTGTGTGGTGTGTGTGTGTGTGTGTGTGTGTGTGTGTGCGCGCGCGCGCGCACGCGCGCGTTTGTGTATATATGTGTGTGTGTGTGTGTGTGTGGTGTGTGTGTGTGTGTGTGTGTGTGTGTGTGTGTGTGCACGCGCTCATCCTTTTGATTTTCAACCCCCTTCTCTTTCATTAAAACATTGACAAAAAAAAAAAAAAAATCAAATCCAAAAACGCGCGACAGAAACAAAAAACAAAAATAAAACAAAAATTTCCGGCTAGACAAAAAAGTGATGGGGTTACATTCCTGACTGCTACACCCCTTCCCCAAAAGGTGGATCGGCTGAGGGCGAAGACTTCAAAGACATAGCTGAACAACGTATTCACATGGGCCAACGTCCCGGGAATCCCTTTCACAGAAAGGGTTGGCCGCCAGGTTGCGCTGTGTGAATGACGTGATTTGGACGAGACTTGACTGAAGCCGTGGACAATAAGCGGTGGTGAGGAAGAAGCGAATAGAATTCGGCGTGTATGTATCGCATCCAGTAGGTTGAGAGTGTTGGGTGGGGACGGGATCGTGTTAGGGAGTTCTTCCTCCGTCCGACATCTCTCAGGTGCAAATGGTCATAAGTGTCTGAGTGGAGACGACGAAAAACGTCCTAAAGCTGATGTGTGTGTGTGTGTGTGTGTGTGTGTGTGTGGTGTGTGTGCGCGCGCGCGCGCGCGCGCGCGTGTGTGTGTGTGTGTGTGTGTGTGTGTGTGTGTGTGTGTGTGTGTTCGGTGTGTCTGCCTGTCTGTCTGTCTGTCTGTGTACGTGTTGGAGAAATATCATGTTAGTAAGTTCCTTCTCCAGCCGTTATCCCTCAGGTGTAAACAGTCATTAGCTTGTGAGTGGTGACGACGATGAATATCCCGGGGCATCTATATACATATGTGCGCGTGCGTGTGCGTGCGTGAGTGCGTGCGCGCACGCTTGTGTGTGTGTGTGTGTTGTGTGTGTGTGTGTGTGTGTGAGGAGAGAGAGAGAGAGAGAGAGAGAGAGAGAGAGAGAGAGAGTGTGTAGTGCGTGTGTGCCTGTGTATACTTGTGTGTGTGTGTGTGTGTGTGTGTGTGTGTGTGTGTGTGTGTGTGTGAGAGAGAGAGAGAGAGAGAGAGAGAGAGAGAGAGGAGAGGAGAGAGAGAGAGAGAGAGAGAGAGAGAGAGAGAGAGAGAGAGAGAGAGAGAGAGGGGCTATTCCATGAAGCTGAATTGTGTGTGAAGCTTGAAAGTGGAACGAGATGATTAACTCCGCCATGGTTGTCGTCAATGTCTGCATCTGACTGGAAATTGAACGACTGTCGGTTTCATGTGTCTTTTACATGAACATCATCGTTTTTTTCAAAGTAGGGATGCACTGGGAAGTGTGGGGGGGTGGGTGGGTGTGTATCGTGCACCGGATGAGACCCGGTGAAAGTGTTAGTTAATACATATTCATCGCTGCTCAGGCACTCGTGAGGCCTCCTGAAAATCTTAAAAACAAACAAACAAACAAACAAAAACACCATCCGTATCTCTTTGCCCCCACTGTTTTGGAATCGGTCATAATAGGAAAATAGAGAAGATAGGCAAACAGCTGTTAAACTTTGGAAAGTGCATCTGTGGGCCACTTCAGGACGCATTATGAAGATTTAGTCATCCTCGTTTGTCATACTCATAGCTTGTGTCGTTTAAGTATTTGTCATACTCATAGCTTGTGTCGTTTAAGTATTTGTCATACTCATAGTTTGTGTCGTTTAAGTATTTGTCATACTCATTGCTTGTATCGTTTAAGTATTTCCATTGGTGATCAGGTGTTTGAACGTGTTGGTATTTTGTGCTCTTTTGATATTGATTGGTTGCTTATTCCAAAAAGATCAATTCTGGTAGTAAATGGAAACTTTCCTGTGTCAGTACGGCTGTGTAATATGTATATATATCGAATGTTTTCTGTGCATATTTTATGTCCCAGCTTTTTCTCTTTCTCATTTCTTGTGTACATATTTTTTTTTCTCCCTGCTGTCGCTCTTTATCCAATGTTTAGCCTACACAGTTTTTTTCTCTCGTTCCTCTCTCTCAATCTTTGTGTTCTGTCCTTCTTTAACCGTTATCTAGTGTATATGCTATTCTCTCTCTCTCTCTCTCTCTCGCTCTCTCTCTCTCTCTCTCTCTCTCCTCTCTCTCTCTCTCCAATGTTTTATGTTCTTGTGTGTCTCTCACACAGTGGTTTGTGTGCATTATTTTTTTTTTCTCCCTGCTGTATCTCTTCAAAACGATTATTTGTGAACATACTTTATTTTCCACTGTCCTGTCTGTCTCTACCAAATGCTTTGAGTGCATACTTTTTTTACGTCCCCCCCCCCCCCCCCATCTCTCACCTCCACCCCCCCCCCCCCCCCCCCCCCCCCCCCCGCCCCCCCCCATCTTCGGACCTGCCTATCCAGTGTTTGTTTATTTGTTTGATACTCTTTTTCTCAAGTCCCTGCCTCGTTGCCTCCAAACGTTTTTGTATACATACTGTCTACCTCTTATCTCTCTCTGTCTAATGTTTTATGTACATACTGTTTCCTTTCTATCTTATGTTTTGTAAATATACTGTTCCCTCCTGTCTCTCTCTATCTAATGTTTTGTATACCTACTGTTTCCCTCCTGTCTCTCTCTCTCTCTAATGTTTTGTATACATACTGTTTCCCTCCTGTCTCTCTCTATCTAACGTTTTGTATACATACTGTTTCCCTCCTCTCTCTCTCTATCTAATGTTTTGTATACATACTGTTCCCCTGTTATCTCTCTCTATCTAATGTTTTGTATACATACTGTTCCCCTGCTATCTCTCTTTATCTAAATTCTTGTGTCCATACTGTTCCCTGCTATCTCTCTCTATCTAAATTCTTTGTGTACATACTGTTCCCCTGCTATCTCTCTCTCCATCTAAGATTTTGTGCGCATACTGTTTCCCTGCAATCGCTCTCTCTATCTAATGTTTTGTGTACATATTGTCCCTTCCTATCTCTCTTTACCTAATATTTTGTGTACGTACTGTT
>JADBJO010004632.1:0-5000 GCA_016801955.1 Conus betulinus
AGGCTTTGTTGATTCAATTTAAAGCAAATTAAAATGGTTAGAATCAACAAACCTATGTGTACAATCTTTCAGTCCCTCCTAAGTGTGTGTGCGCGCGTGCGTGCGTGCGTGCGTGTGTGCATGTGTGTGTGTGTGAAATTTTCTTTCATTGATATCAACCCAGTCTCATGTTAGATTTCAAAAGGATGCAAACGGTGTGTCACAATACATGTACAAACTGTGCTCCTTTTTTTTTTTTTTTTGCGTGCGTCGTTTTTTTGGCCATTTTGTTTCGATTTTTTCACGTATAAGAATCAGATTAATATACATTAACAACTGGTTTATGAACTGCACTTTAAACAACTTTTAAAAGGGTCTGTTTATTGTCATCCATTCATCATTTTAAATGAAAGGCTTTCGCCATACGGTCTTATGTGCCCTCAAGAGAGAATCCAAAGGGATGATTGGGTCTGTGGGGGTGTGCTCGATGGCTGGAGGCTGGTGTTTTTTGCCGGTGGGCTCTGCAGTCATGAAATACAGGCTGGTATACCCATGGGGATGCTACTTTAAGGCTGTTATGAGTTGCATCCTGTAGTCTGATTTACCTCTGCTCAGGAGCAGTTATGTCGCTTGATATCTTAATGGAGTGTCCTGCGCATGCCTGTACCCCATCGTCAACACAGCGCAGACCTCCAAGGGTGGTACAGGACTGCTCTAAAATCATGTGAAGACAGTGCTTCTCTGGTCCTCCCCAGCACCTTCGCGTGTTTCTTTTTCTTTTTTTTTCTGTGTGCAGTTTGTGTGCCATCTCCTCTCTAACTTCGTATCTTATGTGTCCGATGTCATCAACTCGTTGTGCCAGTTGAGTGTTATGTAAGCAAGTGTTGAAGCCATCATAACGTACTTCTGGCCAGGCGAGTGAGTGTCAAAATGAACCTCGGACTAGCCTTGGCTCACGTTACTGGTTGCCTTGGGCATGGCATGTTGAGCTACCACTGACTGTAGCGTTGAACTGTCTGAACGCTGAACATGGCTTGAGGGCACTGTCAGCTTTTGCTTCATCCGTGGTATATAACGGTTTTCCTGATTTGTATCAGTTTTCGTTTGGAAGATGTAGAAGTGCATCCGATTGATAGCTGCTAACCTCTGCAGAGACCATACGTTCTCTGCTCAGAACGTACAAAGCGAGTATTGTTTCCGTCTGTTCTCTCTTCAAGGCTACGAAAGTGTTCTTGTGACTTGCATATATCCAGCTGTTGCCTTTTTGAACAATTCTGTTAGAGGATCACTTTTCTCTCCAAAATGAGGGATGAATTTCCTTTGCTGGGGAATCGTTCGTAAGAAACGTCAGACATCACCTATGTTTTAAGGTGCAGTCATCGCCAAGATCATTCTCAAGTCTTCTGGATCCATTTGACACAATTCTCTTTCATGATCTGACCCAGCTAACAGAGCTTTCGTTTCGAACGTTAAGTTTGTATCTGGAGTCAGGTCAAATCAACATTGTTCTTTTTTGTTCTTCCAATAATAAAATTATCCTTATCACAAACGACTGCTTCAACCCCTTATACGGTCTGTCATATTTTTGAAAAAAAGTATACTTTGGTTCCAAACTTTCAGTTTTTAGTTTTGTCAAGGATGTGTCCATGCGAGTGGATTAGTCAATATATGCTACACCACATCTGCTAAGCTGCTATGCCACACTCCGTAAGATTGACAGCTTATGGATACATGATTTAATGATTAAGACGAAAGGATTTAAGACGAGGGTCTGATGCATACGACTTAGCAGATGTCTAATCAGTGCATTAGCCCAACGATCTGGACAGACCTTCTGTGCCTACAGGACATTGTCTGCGCCACCATCTCAATTGTGTGTGTGTGTGTGTGTGTGTGTGTGTGTGTGTGTGTGTGTGTGTGTGTGTGTGTGTGTGTGTGTGTGTGTGTGTGTGTGTGTGTGTGTGTGTGTGTGTGTGTGTGTGTGTGTGTGTTGTGCTTTCGTGGTGGGGCCCATGTGTGTGTGTGTGTGTGTGTGTGTGTGTGTGTGTGTGTGTGTGTGTGCGCCAGTTTATGTGTTGTGCGTGCATGTGCATTGTGTGCATGTGTAATATGTGTGGTGTGTTGTGTTAGTATACTAGTGCATGCACGCATGTGCGCACGTATTCACACATATGTGTGTATATGTATGCATGTCTGTGGTATGACAGAAATATCGTACAGGTTTTTAACATTGTATTGTCTGTGTTGTTTGATAACATTTCTGATGTCGAACTGGAACTGTTTTCATCCAGTATCATCTGATGAAATTCTGACTGGGCTTTTAACCAAGATAACAGTCTTTATCCCCTAATCTAGATGTTTCTTCTGCCGCCTGCTATGCATAAACTTCTCTGTCAATATCTTTGATGAGTTAGCTAGGTCCATTCAAATTCTTAATCTCCATCATCTTGGGTAAGTACAACAATCAACGTACACTACTTAACGGGACTGTCCACCTCTTCAGTGATATCCTCATCGATCGCTCTGTTTAGTTCAAAGTTGTTCATGACTGGAAGTGACTTTCTTGATGCTGTTTGACGGAATGGAACCGCCTTTTCTGTCAGCTTTCCGCACTGTTCTCCATCACCGTTATTCTCCATTCCGTGAACAACTGGGGATGTTGTTTTTTTTGATTGCTTTTTTTTTTGACCGTCACAAAAATAGCCGAAGGTTTCACTTCTCATTTCTCAGGGTCAGTCCTGGGTTGCCCCTCACTGTACACTGACGTCAGCTTTTACTGTCAACACGCGGGGGATGCTGTGAATGAGGGGTTGTGGCTGTGTGTTGGGCATGTCAAGCTGTAGTTTGGGATAAATCAGAGTGTAAACATTTTTAATTCAAGTAAATACTGCATATTGATTGCATGCATCAACTCTTTCACATCAATGAACTTTTTTGTTGTTTTTTTTTCTCTGAAAAGCGTGTCGCCTGGCAGATGGATTGATCCAATTAAGATGTACACATATTTCCGGCATACATGATACTGGAGAACCAGCCTCCATGAACCAAGTCAACACGCTACCTTGTTAGTGTCGCTGCCACAAGTAACAATGATTGCATTGTTGACCTATTGACCAGGTCACGTTATGTGCTTTATAATTCGCGAGATCTCTTGTGGTAGAGAGTTTGTTTCGGGTAACGGGTAAGATATAAAATTTAGCTTTCATGTGGCGAAAGATTTGCTGTTCAGGCTATTTGTTTATTCAGAATACACCTCAACGTATACCATTTTAGTAATCACACCGTTCCTAGATTTGTATTTGTTGTAATAGTCCCGAGTGAAAAGGTCAATGAATGTATCGATTGATTATGTTACATACTTACCTTTTGTTTACAAATATCGTGATTGAATTCTGCAATATTAGTGCACATGCAGTACAGCAGTTGTTTATGTTTTCAGTGTATGATTTCAATACTCCTGCATGATAGTCAAGATACGGTTCTAATTTCACTTTTATTAAAATAGCGTCATTACGAGAAGATTTGACCGGACTATTCTATGTATGCTTCACCACATCTGTAGAGCGATTAGGCTACATGGCCCACGCTTTGAGACACATTAAACCAGAAACAAACATGTAAGCAAAACAATCACTAACAAAAAAAAACCCTGAAAAAGCAGCTGTTGAATGACACTTGAAATACACTTGACGGACGCAGTAAACTGTCCAAACAGTAAACAAGCGGGGTAGTCTTTGCTCCCATAAGGAAACCTAACACAGAGTAACTTTTATTCAAGACTGGCACAGCCTTTTAAACTTGAATAAAGTCAGACAAATACAAAGACGAACAATCTAATAGGTGGGGAAACAAGTGCAGGCCAACAACTAAATTGTCTTCATAGTAATGACTTGGCAAAACTTTGGACTTAAAGAGGGGGGGGGGGGGGGGGGGGGGGGCAGGAGGTTGAAGATGTAAAAAACTGGGAACTTGAAATTAAGAAAATATGTTACAAATATGAAAACTCCTTCATATTTTTCATATTTGTAATATATTTTCTTAATTTCAAGTTCCCAGTTTTTACATCTTCAACCTCCTGCCTCCCCCCTCCCCCCTCTTTAAGTCCAAAGTTTTAACAAGTCATTACTATGAAGACAATTTAGTTGTTGGCCTGCGCTTGTTTTCCCCCACTATTAGATTGCTCGTCTTTGTATTTGTCTGACTTTATTCAAGTTCAAAGGCTGTGCCAGTCTTGAATAAAAGTTACTCTGTGTTGGGTTTCCTTATGGGAGCAAAAACTACCCCACTTGTTTACTGTTTGTTGTTTACTGTTCCCTGCCTCATTTCATTTCTAAACTGACCAGTTAATCAAGGCTTCAATGATTGTTCTGCTCCACTACTACTGCAGTGAATGGGTGAGTGAATAAGTGAGTGTGTAAGCGTGCGCGCGCGCGTGTGTGTACGTGTGCTCGTCGTATCCGAGTAGTAAGCATCAAGTGCATGTATGCAGATACTTTTTCATGCATGCATGAACGTCACAAAAAGATGAGAGGCAGATGGTGAATGGGACAAATAGGGAGGAGGGAGGGATTCAAATTCAAATGCATGCACACACACACACACACACACACACACACACACACACACACACACACACACACACACACACACACACACACACAAACACACACTGCATGCACGATACACCACACGTACACACGTATGTATGCGCGCACACACAGACACGCACAAAGACATAAACACAGATACACACACACACACACATGTGCGTGTACAGACATCGCGAGACTCGTACTACATGCATAAAAACACACACACAAGTGCGCGCACACACACAAGCGCCCTCCCCCCACACTCACTTACCAACATATACGCACATTAACTACATGTACAGCACACACATACGAGTACAACCGTACACACGCGCACACACATATACACACAAAAACAAAACACACACACAAACATGTGCGCGCGCTAACACACACACACACACACACACACACACACACACACACACA
>JADBJO010004632.1:10000-64282 GCA_016801955.1 Conus betulinus
GAAACGAGCACTTAAAGTTAATTTGCTAACACAGTCTTGCTGATAACAGTCTACCATCCTTTGCCTAAAAATCTTCTTAAACATATTAACATTTCCGACCCCACCCACTAACCACACTTCAGAAAATCCATATCTATCAAGACAACATTTTATATTATATGCCCAATTATTTTTTATCGTTGTGTCGTCAGTACTATTCGTCAAGCTGTTAATCAAGAAGTGAGAGAGAGAGAGAGAGAGAGAGAGAGAGAGAGAGAGAGAGAGAGAGAGAGAGAGAGAGAGAGAGAGAGAGAGAGAGGGGGACAGTATGTGCGTTCTTACGTGAGCGTGCACAGGTACGTGCGTGCGTGCGTGCATGCGTGCGTGCGTGCGTGTGTGTGTGTGTGTGTGTGTGTGTGTGTGTGTGTGTGTGTGTGTGTGTGTGTGTGTGCTCGCAGGCTGGATTTCATTAAATAGTGTTTTAGCACAAGGAAGTGACAGTAAGTTAGCACAATCAAAACGAACGCTAAGTTTATAAATAAACAAAGAAGTAAACAAACAGACAAAGAAAGAAACAAACAACATCCTTACAAACAAAACGTTCCGCGGAATGAAATGCATATCGGTTTTTGTGCACGTCTCTCTCTCTCTCTCTCTCTCTCTCTCTCTCTCTCTCTCTCTCTCTCTCTCTCTCTCTCTCTCTGTACATTAATCTATAAAAGTCATTCTTCCTTCTATTGAACATACACTAAAGGCGCGTTGTACAAAACAGTTGTCGTAGCGTTGCAGCTGCACTTGCTTCAGCCGCAGTCTGCAGTAGAAGGAAACGTTGCTCTCTGTGGCTTGGGCAGCAAGTGCTGCAAGAGATGTAGTGCCAATTCACCCAGTGTATCTGGACTGCTAATGTGTTTGAATATCTAACTTCCGAAAGTAATCACAGAACCTTGAAACACAATACATTTTCTCCGATTTATGCAAAACAACCTCCTCGTGTTTCCAAGACGTATACCCAGATGCAACGAAAAGAGTGACAAGACCGTCTCTTTCTATTTGTCTACACAAACCGTTGAAGTAACTCTGATAGTTTTGGAAGTCGAAGGAAATGTTTTAAGGTTGGTATTTTCATTCTCGAATCGTTGATAATTATTCCAGCAAAATTTATTTTGGAAATTTACTCGTGGCCGAATTCTGCATTTACTGAAGCATGAATTGTGTAAAAATTTAGCACGGCAGCGAGTTTCAACTTATTGGGTAAATTTTCTAATAAAAAAAAACTGTTCTAATTGAAGCTAAGAGCTGTGTCCAATCCAGCTTTACAATATAATACACACATATACAGCATTCAAAGTTAGGACATCAACTTCATCGTCATCACTTTTATGTTCAGTACCACTGTCCAGCCTGCCGTCGTTTTCGACATTAAACGAGAAGAGTAACACCAACCTACTAGCACGCGCGCGCGCGCGCGCGCGCGCACACACACACACACACACACACACACACACACACACACACACACACGCACGCACGCACGCACACACACACACACACACACACACACACACACACGCGCGTGCGCGCACGCGCGCGCGCACAGCGCGCGCGCAGAGAGAGAGAGAGAGAGAGAGAGAGAGAGAGAGAGAGAGAGAGAGAGAGAGAGAGAGAGAGAACAAAGGAAAAATGGCATACGTACACATAGTCATGTAAACCAATGCATGTTATACAAGTAGACGACTGGTCTTATTCATTTTCGTGAATTGAGTTTTCATTGGAGAAGGGCGATTGGCATTTCAACGAATTTTCTGACCAAGTTTAGCTTCTATCGAGGGTCGCTTACTGATCTGAAATAGGAAACACATTTAAGGGGAAATAAATTTTGACTCACACATTAAGATGATTGCTTTGTACGAAATGTTGTACTTTAGAGTGGAAACATTAAATATGATAAAGGATTTAATATTCTATGATGATTGAATTGTATATTGTGAGAACACGAATTTTTTTTTTTATATATTTATATAAGATACTGGAGCTGCTAAGGTGATGTAATAGTAGTAATTATTCTATAACATCTTTAAGGCACAACACACATACTCGGATTTCAAGTAATATGATATATGAGATAATCCTCTTAAAGACGTCGAGGGACATAACTGCTCCCTGGTAGTTGTCACTGTGTGACCACCGAACACAACACGACAGAACCTCCAAGAAAGCGCCCCCATGGGTTTACCAATCCGTCCTTTAGGACTGCAGAACCCACCGGCGAAAGACACGCCACCACCAAGCGAGCTGGTGCGCGCATGCTGTAGCTTCAGTCGTTACCGTTTCGTTGACAGGTGACAACAGTACAACCTCAGACACAGCCAGGCCAAGTCCAGGTGGTCTTACATGCCCTCTGAAGAGTTTATCGAGCTGCACTCTTCCCCGCTGTCAGCAGGACTTGCCTGAGGTCAGTGGGTCTTTGTCTCACCGCCACTGAGCCTTCTCCAAGAATCGGCCGAAAGGCAGACAATGAACTGAGAAATCCGAAGGAGTCGGTGGAACTCAGAGAAATGCTGTCCTCAACTGCCGAAAGAGCCAACCAGGTTGGTTCGGTAGTTGTGGACAGTACTTCTCTGACAGCAACGAAGAACTAAGAACTGACGGTAACGAGATGAGTGGATATAAAGAAGATGAGTAAACCAGAGAATTGGACCACAAAACCTCTTGGTACGCTCGCCCCCATCCCCCCTCTCCCGCTTTCCGCTCCCCCTCCCACGTCCCTCCGCAAAATATTTCCGGTTCTCTGTGAGCCTTCTTCTGGGGGACAGGAAAGCATAAGCACTTGTAAACCGCCATTACCATCGTAGATGAACACGCACACACACACACACACACACACACACACACACACACACACACACACACACAACACACACATTCACAAGCGCACACACATACCCCCCCCCCCACACACACACACACACAGCGCACACACATACCCCCCCCCCCCCCCCCCCCCCATACACACACACAACACAAGCATGAGTAAAACATCACACAAGCTAGACATCTATCAAGGCTTTTCGTTTTTATAGTATGCAGTTGAGGATCTTTTTCAAGTGAAGTGTGAGACATCCCTTAATTAAACGTTACTGTTATTCTTTGTGACCCGATTTTATTTTTTTTTTTTACTCCTTTGTTAATAGTGTTTTCTTTTTTTCTAGATCCTGAAAAATTCCTTTCATTCAAATTCGAAGGTCAGACAGTAGATAACGTCTGTCGGTGCGATTTCTTATCGAGATAAAGGACAAGATTCTAGTTTACGGTCATAAATTAGCTCCTCTGGTGTGCATACTCTTTCTGACACGATGAACACAGTGACTACAACTGGAAATATAAACGTGGAGAACGTGACAGTGTCTGCAGAGCCCCCTGAAGGATGTGTGGTGCTGTCAGTGAAGCCTGGAGCCTTCATTCCCTGGGACAACCCGGACAACCTCATCAGTCGGCAAGTGGAGGTGGCCATGGACACAGCTGTGGCTGTCGTTTTCCTGCCCATCCTCTTCTCCATCAGCCTTCCCTGCAACATCCTCAACATGATCGTCTTCTGCAAACAGGGGCTGAAAGAACGTATCAACCTGTGTCTCTTCTCTCTCTCCCTGGCCGATTGTATATACATGCTGCACTCTTTTGTCCTCAACATTGATAAAATCTATTCACAGTTTACCAAAGTTTCAGGACTAGGAATGGTGTTAGAGTTTATGGTCAGCAAATTTCTGATGTTTGTTCGCGGTATGAACTTTGTGTCTGGTTTCCTGTCCACGATGATCGCCTGTGAGAGATGTTTCTGTGTCTTCAGTCCTCTCCGCTCGCAGCAGATCCTGAAAACCAAAGTGGCTGGGGTTGTCGTCCTTGTCGGGGGCTGTTCTGATGCTGGGCGTCAGTTTCATCAGCACCACTCGTTGGGGCGTGTGGCCTGTGTCTTTGACCCTCTCACCCACACCGTGTTTAAGACCATGTACCCCAGTAGATTCTACCTGAGGCATCAGAAACTGATCGATACGATCACGGGACTGGTGAACGGTATGTGTTTGCCTTGCATCTACATATCAGTCGTGTCCACCACCACCATTCTGACCGCCATCAAGTTGAGGAAGATAGTACGATGGAGAGAGCAGACTTCTTCCAGCACGCTGTCGTCACGTGAGGTCACCTTAACGCGCATGCTCATCGGAGTTTCCGTTCTATTTGTCATCTGCTCTCTTCCGGTTCTTGTTTTAGGTGTGTGTTTCTCTGGTTGTTCCAGCATGAGTCTACAAGGCCGGTACCACAACGCCTTTAACTTCATACTCAGTTTCTTCGAGTTGTTCTCCTACATCAACGCATCCTTCAACTTCTTCGTCTACTGCTTTCTGGGGTCCAGATTCAAAGAAACCCTGAAGGAACTCTGTCTTCAATGCCGTAAATCAGAGAAGAAGGCAGAGACTAGAAGGACAGGAGAAGACAAACACCCATCAGGAAAAACTTTGACACTGGGAGTTCACATAATACTGGCCTTGACGTAGTTAGATCGATTAATATCCACTTTCCAAACTCGTCAGAGAAATGCGGTTATTTGTAAAATCGGATCCGTTTATAATAATTCATTTTTCTAGCCTGCGAAAGATACTTTCTGTTACAAATTTTGATGTATAAAAAGTCACTGTCATTGCTCTGTGTTCTTGCAGGGACACTGTTTTAGATGCTGTTCATGATGATCTCAGTAAGTGCTGGGTTCTGTTAAAGAAACCTTTAGTTTGGAGTTTGCAAAGAACACCTTTGTTTATTCTGCCAATGAGATGATGGCATCCACCTGTTCTTTGTCTGTCGGTCTCTTTATCTGTCGTTTTACTGCTATTTTTCTGTCTATCTATATCTCAGTCTCACTGCATATCCGTCTTATGTTCTGCCTGTTGCTCTCTCTCTCTCTTCTTCTCTCTTCCCCTCTCTCTCTCTCTCTCCTCTCTCTCTCTCTCTCTCTCTCTCTCTCTCTCTCTCTTTCTCTGTCTGTCTGTCTGTCTGTCTCTGCTTGTATGTAACTCCTTTAATTTTTCCTCCACTTTGAAATAAGGAACTTCAATTGATAAATTGCATGCCTATCTTTTATGTATTTGAAAAAAAAGTTTCAAAATGACGAACAGTTGTAATTCGTACGTACAACGCTTTCCTGTGCTCTACCCGGTGCAAAAAGAAAAATTAGCCCAAAACAATACATATGTAGAGAGTCTGTCCGACTCACGTGCCACATGTGTCCTAGCCTTAACTACTGCACTGGAGATAATGCCAGGTGGAATGAGGGGGATGTCGAAAAGCGTTAGCCAGCATAGTGCTACGTTTTGTTCAGTGATGTCACTTACTAGGTAATAATCAAATGGGGATGCTTTAAGTTAAGGCGGTGTTAATACCAGATGGTACGGATGGTGTGCTGTGTGTTTTGCTGTCTGACTCTCACCTGAAGAAGTTTGTATGCGTGTACCACTTTTTTCCCTACACACACCCACACCACACGAACATAGATAGCCACGCAAACAAGGTTCTTTTTCTTTTGCTGCAGGAACCCTCAAATCATAACAAATACATTTTACATAACAGGCATAAACAGGCACATCATAAAGTTCTCGCCACCACCAAAGGGCGCACGACACTAGATACTATATTGTCACATCAAACCAAGCTGACTCCCACAGCAGTGTCACCACAAACAGTCTATGCACTTGGCCGCATCTGGCCCTAGTCACACAGTCCTCACACAGTTCAGAAACCACTCACGGGAACAGTTCGTGGAGTCCTCCAGGGACTCCCACAAAACAGAAGAGAACACACGTCAACTCCACGGAAAACAAAAGCCGCTCACCGAAGTAGTTCGTAGAGTCCTTCCAGGGACTTCACACACCAGAAGAACATAAGTCGTTGTCCCGACGAAGTCTGAAGCTCTTTCACACTCCAGCCCGTTGCTGACCTCACGGACAGCCTCTCTACACCCCACGGGGAGGAGACAGCGGCTGGGCTCGTGCTATACCCCACACCCGGTTGGCAGTGCACACACAATGTCTACTGACCCTCGGCCAGCCTCTCCACACCCCATGGGGCAGAGACAGTGGCTGGGCATGGGCTGCACCCTACATCTGGATGGCAGTCAGTTCCAGGTCGGACACGGGGGCTTCACCGACACCTGGGGGGGGATAGCTGATAGCTACCTTGATTATCTAGCCTACTTCCTATATATTTAACGTTGTTGTTTGTCACTAGTAGTCACTCTTCACACAATACATTTCACTGGAACTTGTGGGAAAATACCCATAATTGAATCAAAGTTCAACACATTGCGTGCATTACTATAGAAAATTTTCTTTGATTAACACCATGATTGTTTACATTGAAGGAAAGGATTTCCACATGGAACCCTTTTTTCAAAGTACCAAGAATACAATTATTTGAAATAAAGGAACGAATTCCGTTTGTTCCATTTTATCCAAAAAAGAAATGTTTTTATCTTATCACATCATCACTAGACATGTCAAATTACATTTCAAGGAACGAATTCCGTTCGTCCCTTTTTATCAAGAAAATAATGTTTATCATCATCACTAGATGTGTCTAATTACATACCAGGGAACGATTTCCGTTCGTCCCTTTTTATCTTTCCACAACAGGAATCAGAATACATTTCCATAATTTATGCACAATAATGTTCATTGCTCACTTCTGGAGCTCACCAACACTAACATCATTATAATACTTTAGGGGAAAAACTTTAAAAGAATAATACATTGATTCAACTAGATTACTTTTCCCCAAACACATAAGTATACATATTCTTTCTTTCATTTACTCACTCCATTCTTCTCATTCACCTCTCGACTCAAACATTCACTAACTACAACTTCCAGTTGTCACCCTATGTCCAGTCAAATGACAAGATGTATCAAGGGAGCAATTAAATATTTCAGACCTTTACTAAGAACTGGAAAGTTCCCAACAACCTGTAGGAAAAAAAAAACCAATTCCTTAGTACAAACCCTAACTTCCATTTAACGATTGGAACATACCTGACTGCCATCGAAGACCTTCCTTCAGTCTCCCTTCGGCTCTTCTGGAGAAGTTGCTCGGCCGGTAGCTCTGTGGAGACTGCAGGGGAATCCTCGCTCACCCGACTATCACAAAACGCAGGTGAGTAGCTGTCAGGTAAACAGATCAACCGGTTTTTCAGGTTTACCTGTTCCGGTCCAACGTGTCCCCCAAATTTGGGACCTTACAAAATATGGTCATAACGCACACACAATGAAGTGACAGGCATTGGAGAAGACGCTGGAGGTTTGGGTGTGAGGTGGATGAAGAGTGGAGGGAAGGCTGGGCGAAAAGCACATGCATAGGGAAAAGCATCGTTCAAAGGAATGCCGACCTCCTTTCATCATGTGCATGTTACGGTTGTGAAAATAGAACGAGTCGTGTAGTTTAACTGGTTTGATTCACCACACACCGTTAAGTGTTTTTCAATATTTGCCAACTTATGTTTATTATATATATATATATATATATATATATATATATATATATATATATATATATATATATATGTGTGTGTGTGTGTGTGTGTGTGTGTGTGTGTGTGTGTGTGTGTTTTTTGATCTATGCAGGGTTAGATGGTTATTTATATCTCCTCCTCCGTTTGGGAAGCAATGGCATGAACTGGTCAGACATTCATAAATATTTAGTGCCACATATGCTTAAATCATTTGTTGACGTACCTTTGTATATGATCATTGGAGGATTGGAACTGACACCAATCTTTTGCGAAAATCTAACGATTTCATGATACTGAAAGATTTGCTGAAAACATAGATCGCAGGTCCATGGCTTTTACCCTTGGTGAAATCTTCGCACAGGGATTTGCTGTAAAGGTCTTATCGATATGTGTCATTTGGCTGATCTTGCTACTGCCGAGAATAGGCGAGTCCCTCCCCCCCGACATTTCACCCCCAACACATACACACACAAATAGCAGATGCTGGTGATCACGTTGACTCACTTTGTTAAGACATGAGTCAAAAATAGATTTTACACAGTATCAGCATCGGTAGCGTTTTTTCTTTTTTCTTTTTTTTTTTGTTTTGGTTTCAAACATAATTAATATTATACTGGAATTACCCCGGAAAAAAAAAACTGTTGAAGACTGAAATAAACATACTCTTTTATATCTTCAACATTCTTGTAAATGTCATATACCATTGATTTGCACCTAATGTTCAATTCGTTCAATATGTTTACATAAAGAGTCCCTTGAGCAACGTCGATGTGTATTAGATAATGATTTCAATGTTGTCTCTCTCTCTCTCTCTCTCTCTCTCTCTCTCTCTCTCTCTCTCTCTCTCTCTCTCTCTCTCTCTCTCTCTCTCTCTCTGAGGAGTCAATGGGGTACACAATCAATGCAAACATGGTATATTAGGTTCTCCCAGTTCTGTCAGTTTTGTGCTAAAGCTTGGGTTTTTGCAAGTGTTGTTGCTGTCCTTTCTGCAATGTGATCAGTCTATTTTTTTTTCGTATTCTCCTTTCCCCTCCCATCCCCCTCTCGTCTCGATCCTTCAACGATTGCCCAGAGGATTGAAAAAACAAACACCTTTGTTTTATTATTAGTTTCTTTCCTCGTAAACAGCATAATAACTGCTAGACGCAAACACGTAGTAATGTATATTAACCTGTTTAAATTCACTGAAAGCCAAGGAAGCAACAGACATATATATGAAGTTGATTTCTTCACTATCATCTTCCCGAGCGATTCCACCAGGCTGCTTGACGGGTTTGGCAACAATTCAGACCTCAGCCCTTCTCTTCCCCGTCATCCCCAATCCATTTGTGACCCTTATTCCTACACAACAAAGTCCGTCGACCGTGCATGGACATGAACAAATGGTTCTGCTGTCAACATAAAAACACAATGGCTTCCATAGCAGTCAGTGAATACTTTAACATTTATCATTTAACGTCGCCCTTTTTGTACCGTTTCTCCTCCTTCCCTGCTTCTGTGAGGAGAAAGGTGCGTCTTTCTTTTGTGCTAATCTACAGCTCTGCACTCGGACCTGATCTGCTCACGCTTTCAAACTCAGCACTGACTCTTTCAGCTGGCCTTTCCTTTCATGGCAGTCTGTCCACCTGGAACCACGCAGCCTGCCTTTTAATGGGCACATGACAGAAAAGGAGAAGCAATTTTCAGACACAACGAACATTGTCAAAACAGTCTGACTCTGTCTGTCTGTCAATAGGCGAGTCCTTAAGCACGGTTCTGGCGTGTGAATGATTTTCAAAAAATGTTTTTGGTGTGCAAGTGGTGTGAATGTAATCCATCTCCATCGTATGAAAACAAACACAGAACAATCGAATCCAAGCTTATTGATCTGTCGCACACAAATCAATGACTTTTATGACAAGTGCTCGTGTAAACGCACGTTTTTTTTTTTCATTTGCTGATCATCGGCACATGTTTATCAAAATCTTGTCATGATAACGCAAAAGAAAAAGAAAAAAGACTTATGACGTAAACGTTCCCCCTGAGGCTTTGTTGATTCAATTTAAAGCAAATTAGTATCTTTAGAATCAACAAACCTATCTGTACAATCTTTCAGTCCCTCCTGAGTGTGTGTGTGTGTGTGCGTGCGTGCGTGTGTGCGCGCGCGCGCGCGCGTGTGTGTGTGTGTGTGTGTGTGCGAGCGTGCGTGCGTGCGTGCGTGTGCGTGTGTGTGTGTGTGTGTGTGTGTGTGTGTGTGAATTTTCTTTCATTGATATCAACCCAGTCTCATGCTAGATTTCAAACGGTGTGTCACAATACATGTACAACTGTATTCCTTATTTTTATTTATTTTTTTTTTTTTTTGCGTCGTTTTTTGACCATTTTGTTTCGATTGTTTCACATATAAGAATCAGATTAAAATACATTAACAAACTGTTCATGAACTGAACTTTAAACAGTTTTTTTAAAGGGTCTGTTTATTTGTCGTCCATTCCATCATTTTACATGAAAAGCTTTCGCCATACGGTCTTATGTGCCCTCAAGAGAGAATCCAAAGGGATGGTTGGGTCGTGTGGATGTGCTCGACAGCTGGAGGGTGGTATTTTTTTGCCGGTGGGCTCTGCAGTCATGAAATACAGGCTGGTACACACCATGAGGATGCTACTTTAAGGATGTTATGAGTTGCATCCTGTAGTCTGATTTACCTCTGGTCAGGAGCAGTTATGTCCCTTGATATCTTAATGGAGTGTCCTGCGCATGCCTGTACCGATCATCAACACAGCGCAGGCCTCCAAGGGTGGTACAGGACTGCTCTAAAATCATGTGAAGACAGTGCTTCTCTGGGTCCTCCCCAGCACCTTCGGGTGTTTCTTTTTCTTCTTTTTTTTTTTCTGTGTGCAGTTTGTGTGCCATCTCTTCTCTAACTTCGTATCTTATGTGTCCGATGTCATCAACTCGTTGTGCCAGTTGAGTGTTATGTAAGCAAGTGTTGAAGCCATCATAACGTACTTCTGGCCGGACGAGTGAGTGGCAAAATGAACCTCGGACTGGCCTTGGCTCATGTAGCTGGTTGCCTTGGGCATGGCATGTTGAGCTACCACTGACTGTAGCCGTTGAACTGTCTGAACGCTGAACTTGGCTTGAGGGCACTGTCAGCTGTTGCTTCATCCGTGGTATATAACGGCTTTTCTGATTTGTATCAGTTTTCGTTTGGAAGATGTAGAAATGCATCCGATTGATAGCTGCTAACCTCTGCAGCAGAGACCATACGTTCTCTGCTCAGAACGTACAAAGCGAGTATTGTTTCCGTCTGTTCTCTCTTCAAGGCTACGAAAGTGTTCTTGTGACTTGCATATATCCAGCTGTTGCCTTTTTGAACAGTTCTGTTAGAGGATCACTTTTCTCTCCAAAATGAGGGATGAATTTCCTTTGTTGGGGAATCGTTCGTAAGAAACGTCAGACATCACCTATGTTTTATGGTGCAGTCATCTCCAAGATCACTCTCAAGTTTACTGGATCCATTTTGACACAATTCTCTTTCATGATCTGACCCAGCTAACAGAGCTTTCGTTTCGGAACGTTAAGTTTGCATCTGGAGTCAGGTCAAATCAACATTTTTTTGTTTGTTTTTTTTCAATAATAAAATGCTATCCTTATGACAAACGACTGCTTCAATCTGTTATACAGTCTGTCATGTTTTGAAAAAAAAAAGTATACTTTGGTACCAAAGTTTCAGTTTTGTCAAGGATGTGTCACTGCAAATGGATTAGTCCATATATGCTGTACCACATCTTCTAAGCTGCAATGCCACACTCCGTAAGATTGACAGCTTATGGATACATGAATTAATGATTAAGACGAAAGGATTTAAGATGAGGTCTAATGCATACGACTTAGCAGATGTCTAATCAGTGCATTAGCCCAAAGATCTGGACAGACCTTCTGTACCTACAGGACATTGTCTGCGCCACTATTTTAATTGTGTGTGTGTGTGTGTGTGTGTGTGTGTGTGTGTGTGTGTGTGTGTGTGTGTGTGTGTGTGTGTGTGTGTGCGCGCCAGTTTATGTGGTGTGCGTGCGTGCATGTGCATTGTGTGCATGTGTAATATGTGGGCTTGTGTGAGCATACTAGTGCATGCACGCATGTGCGCACGTATTCACACATATATGTGTATATGTATGCATGTCTGTGGCATGACAGAAATATCGTACAGGTTTTGAACATTGTATTGTCTGTGTTGTTTGACAAAATTTCTGATGTCGAACTGGAACTGTTTTCATCCAGTATCATCTGATGAAATTCTGACTGGGCTTTTAACCAAGATAACAGTCTTTATCCCCTAATCTAGATGTTTCTTCTGCCGCCTGCTATGCATAAACTTCTCTGTCAATATCTTTGATGAGTTAGCTAGGTCCATTCAAATTCTTAATCTCCATCATCTTGGGTAAGTACAACAATCAACGTACACTACTTAACGAGACTGTCCACCTCTTCGGTGATATCCTCATCGATCGCTCTGTTCAGTTCAAAGTTGTTCACGAGTGGAAGTGATTTTCTTGATGCTGTTTGACGGAATGGAACCGCCTTTTCTGTCAGCTTCCGCGCATGTTCTCCATCACCGTTAAATATTCTCCATCCGTGAACAACTGGAGATGTTGTTTTTTGATTGCTTTTTTTTTGACCGTTACAAAAATAGCCGAGGGTTTCACTTCTCATTTGTCAGGGTCAGTCCTGGGTTGCCCCTCACTGTACACTGATGTCAGCTTTTACTGTCAACACGTGGGGGATGCTGTGAATGAGGGGTTGTGGCTGTGTGTTTGGCATGTCAAGCTGGAGTTTGAGGTAAATCAGCGTGGAAACTTTTAACAAAATTCAAGTAAATACTACATATTGATTGCATTCATAAACTCTTTCACATCAATGAACTTTTTTTTTTCTTTGAAAAAGCGTGCTGTCTGGCAGATGGATTGAACAATTAGTGTGCACACGTATTTCTGGCATACATGATACTGGAGAACCAGCCTCCATGAACCAAGTCAACACGCTACCTTGTTAGTGTCGCTGCCACAAGTAACAATGATTGCATTGTTGACTTATTGACCAGGTCACGCTATGTACTTTATAATTCGCGAGGTCTCTTGTGGTAGAGAGTTTGTTTCGGGTAACGGGTAAGATACCAATTTTGAACTTTTATTTGGCAAAAGATTTTCTGTGTAGGCTTTTTTTTTTTTTTTTTTTTTTTTACTTAGAATACACCTTAAGTTAAGTTATGATTTTAGTAATCACACTATTCCTAGATTTGCATTTGTTGAAATTGTCCCGAGTGAAAAGGTCAGTGAAATTATCGATTGATTATGCTACGTACTTGCTTATTTTTACACATATCGTGTTTGGATTCTGCAATATTAGTGCCTATGCAGTATAGCATTTTATTATTTTTTTCAGTGTATGATTTCAATACTCCTGCGTGATAGTCAGGATCCAGTTCTAGCTTCATTTTTATTCAGACAGCGTCATTACGAGAAGATTTGACCGGACTATTCTATGTATGCTGCACCACATTTGTAAAGCGATTAGGCTACATGGCCCATGCTTTAAAACACAATAAACCAATAGACAAACATGTAAGCAAAAAATCACTCACAAAAACCCTGAAAAAGCAGCTATTCAATGACATTTAAATGAAACTTGACGGAAGCAATAAACTGACCAGTTAATCAAGGCTTGAATGCCTGTGCACACACACACACATACACATGCGCGCACATTCATCCACAGACATACATACAGAGACTCGCACTATATTCACAAAACACAAAATACACCACAAACACATGCAACCACATATGCGCACATACTCTACAAGCATACAGCACACATGTTTATGTACACACATTTTCACGCACACACCTAGCCTAGACCGAAACAAACACACAGACACATGTGTGCTCGCAAACACACACACACACACACACACACACACACACACACACACACACACACACACACACACACACACACACACACACGCTAACATATACACACACCATCCTACACCACACACGCATTTTACACATAAACAAACAAGTGTGGTCTTTCACACAGACACACAACAAGAGAGAGAGAGAGAGAGAGAGACGAGAGAGAGAGAGAGAGGAGAGAGAGAGAGAGAGAGAGAGAGAGAGAGAGAGAGATGAAAACTAAAATGGCCGGCGAGGAACCAATCCCTCCTGACGTCACTCGCCTTACCCAATCCCTGCCTGCCTGCCACCCCCCTCCATCTCCCCCCCCCCCCCCCCCCCCCCCCCCCCCATGCCCCTGAACCCTCAATGGGACGCGGCTTGGCGAAAAACAGACTACTTTAGTCTGTCAGTCATTGAGATTACATCACTATGTTCAGCAAAGCATCACAAAACACACCTCTTCCGAAGTAAGTAGCAGAATATAAGGCTTACATGATTATCAAAATAGTAAGGTTATGATTGTGTGTTAAATACATGCTACTACACACGTAAAGTATGACGGAAGGCATAACTGTACATAAATGAGTCATAAAGTAATCATCTTGTATAGAGCTTTGAGTCGTGGTTTTAAACGTACTTTTAACGAATGTTTAATGGAAGTCGTTCCACTAGCGGCAGCGGTAACAACAGTAGTTGTAGCAGAAAAAAAAAGTTTTAATGACAATAACCGTCGTAGTCGTTATTATAATATAGTGAAAGAACGACTGCTTCCCCCATTGAAGACAATGACGACGACAATGACGACGACGACGACGACCACGATGATCATGACGATGATAACAAACGATGACGACGACGACAACGACGACGACGACAATGATGATGATGATGACATTTATGACCTTTAGGCCTATGTTGGAAGGCCCGTGTCCTTTCTGTGTCCACCCACCAAACATACATGACCTGCACAATCATTTCACCCACCAAACTTACATGACCGGCACAATCATTTCACCCACCAAACATACCTGACCGGCACAATCGTTTCACCCACCAAACATACATGACCGGCACAATCGTTTCACCCACCAAACAAACATGACCGGCACAATCGTTCAGTGTTGTCACCAATATTGGAGAAATGGCAATCTAGACTCTGGACCTCAGTTGAACTCACCGAGTCCTCTCCCCTGTAGCAGAAACCACACCCGAGCAGCCCTTTCCCCACCAGCTCAATTCCAATGATGCCTACCTTTCACTGGAACGATTGAAACTCGCCCGCTTGATTTCGACGGGAGAGAGAGAGAGAGAGAGAGAGAGAGAGAGAGAGAGAGAGAGAGAGAGAGAGAGAGAGAGAGAGAGAGAGAGAGAGAGAGTATGTGTGTGCTTGTGTGTGTATGTTACACATAAGTACATGGAAAACATTAAAATACAGCAAGAATTTGTCAGACGTCTGGCCAAAGCCAACCTGACGGTGAGACATGGTGAGGCCAATCAAATGTATTCTGGATACAGACAATTTGGACTCACTGGCCTTCAGCTTCAGGATGGCCAGAAAGGTCTTCATCAAGACAGGTAAAGAACACAAAGGAGGCCGCGCGTCCTACTGTTACAAAGCAAAGCTAGTCTTTAAAAGGCTGAGCTGCATACTGCAGTCCTTTCTGTTCTTTCTTTTGTGTATCTGCACCTACCTCTGACCTCCTGAAAAAACAATTAGAAAGAGTGTGGGGGTTAGTTGCCGCCAAGGACATTGACAAACAAAGCACAGGACGAGACACGATGCATTTCGACCTCATGGGTCTCCTTCAGGCAAAAAATAGATCACATTTAACATTTAGGACAGTACAAAACAAGAACGAAGAGAGACTTATCTGATGTCGATATGGTGTGCTGTGTGAAGAATGGCCGCCAGAAGGAGCAGTGAGGGTGGAGCAGCTCACTGTGTACCTGTAAGGTGTGACATTTATGTTGTAGACAGACCTTTTTCTATTTGAAATCGGCTGAATTCATTTATGACAGAGTTTATGCCATGAGAGATAAATTTGTTAAACTTGATATGAAGGTGGAAGTCATTACGGGAGGAGCATGTCCTGGTGCTGACTGTATGGACCGCGTGGTGGATGTTTTATTTCATGAACTGTCCATAGTTGGAGGCTGGGGTTGTCAGTAGGATGTGATATGAAAGAGGTTAAAAGTTAAAGAGAATGCGATTTGAAGAAGTATTGGAAAAGGACATGTCCTTTCTTTAGCACAGTCATAATGGCTATAGGAATATTGATTAGTAAATCTCCTGCTGGGAGTAAACACTTTACATTTTTTTTTTACCAGAGTGGAATTCTCTCTTTTTGGATGAAATCAGTGAATAATCAGAACCACCTCTTTTTGATCACCCTTCTCAGTGTCAGATACTGAGGAAAACGTCGAAGAAGAGACTTTAGTTATTTGTCAAGGAGCTGCTGAACTGACCGGTCTTTGAAGCACCAGCAGACGTTTCACCAGAGGAAAGAATACTGTTGATCAACAGTGACAACCCAGCAAACGCAGAGATTAAAAATACCGTCAGGTCTTCTAACGATGAGAACAGCAGGACTGGATGGCATCCTCCCAGCTGCCATCAAAGCTTATGTAATGGCGGCTGTCAGCATTCTGCACAGCCCTCTCAGCAAGATTCGAGAGGGGGAAACAATCCTCACTGAGCTGCCGAAATGAGCGATCTCATGCACTTCAGCCACTGCTATGGAAGGAGACTGGCTTCTGTGCAAGCTCCAAAATGCATGCACAGGAGCACAGACCAATGACCTCGGACACTCCGGACACCCGGCTGTCCTCTGACTTCTCGTTTGGCATCACTGTCAATGCCATCAATGCACAAAGTCAGGTTTGGGACAGAGGTGTTTGGTGTCATCTTCTTAAGGAAACCCGGGGCAGCCAAGGGGACTGTTGATGACGATCCGATCGTTGTTGTCCCGCCAGGCCTCTGCTCTTTCACCCCTTTGATCCAGGAGGTCAGGCCCCCAGCTCTGTTAGAGGCTGTTAAAACCGTTCCCAGTGAGCACGTTGGAGTCCGCCATGCGAATGAATCTGACACTGCAGTTAGATGCAGGCTTGTTGTCGGGGTGGTAGGAATGGAACCAGGTGAAGCCCCACTGTGGTCTGGACTTTGATCACTTTGTATTCCGGGCCCTTCATGTGTGGACAAGGCAGGCACGGGCTTTATTTTTGTCAAGCTTCTCTGCTATAGCTTATTTTGTTGATTCCACAGCGCTGGAAAATCTTTCACGTGGGTTAGCTGTACCAGCTGTTGCCTGTTGCCCTGCCTCGTTTTGGGACAAACACCGCCACTTAATTCGGTACTGCTTGTTGTGCCAAGAAATCCCGCCTCAATGTGCAGAGGCACACTACTTATCTGAAGGCCGTGTGGCTATCCGCTTCCTGCTGTGACTCCTTGCGTAGGGGATGGTCGTCTTACAGATACATTGGAGGAAACAGTCTCAGGGACGGTAAACAAGAAACAATAACAGTAGTAACTTTAGGTCTGGTGGTGAAACGAGTGGTACATGACCCTAAGCCAGTGCCGGTCCTGTCCCCGTTCATTTTGCAAACATGTAGATAAGGGGTTCCCCATTGTGATGTTTGAATCCCATGCTGAAGGAATTAAAGGAGCACGCCTCTGTGCCACAGATCACTACCTGTTCCACACAGTTTTGCACAGTAGCCTTTTGTGTATATGAACGCCAGGTATGTGGTGTTCCACAGCCAAGGTTTTGCGTTATTCCGAGTTCGGAGTTAGAATTTCTCATTCATCATTTAGTGTCCACTTCTCTTTCGCCTACACTGAGATTCGAACTTACTGCATGTGTCACGATGTAGACAGACTCAGAGAGGACAGCAAAAAGGGATAGTGTTGTTCCTCGTCTGAAGGGACGCCGCTGTCCTGCTGTTATGAGTAAGGTGCAGTAAATCATAGCAGTGTGTGTGTGTGTGTGTGTGTGTGTGTGTGTGTGTGTGTGTGTCCGTGATTGCGCGCGCGCGAGCACGCGTATGTGTGTGTGTGTGTGTGTGTGTGTGTGTGTGTGTGTGTGTGTGTGTGTGTGTGTGTGTGTGTGTGTGTGCGTGCGTGCGTGCGTATGTGTGTGTGTGAGCACGCGCGACCGCGTGTGTGTGTACACATGTTTGTGTATTTTTGTCTGCGTGTGGCGTGTGTGTGTGGTGTGTGCGAAACATATATATATATATATATATATATGGTGTGTGTGTGTGTGTGTGTGTGTGTGTGTGTGTGTGTGTGTGTGTGTGTGTGCGTGCGCGCGATACATACATACATACATACATACACACACACACACATCTCTCTCTCTCTCTCTCTCTCTCTCTCTCTCTCTCTCTCTCTATATATATATATATATATACACAAATATCTGTGTGTGCGTGCGTGTGTGTGTGTGTGTGTGTGTGTGTGTGTGGTGTGTGTGTGTGTGTGTGTGGTGTGTGTGTGTGTGTGTGTTCGTGTGTGTGGTATGCGTGTGTGTGTGCGTGTGAGCGCGTGTGTGTGCGTGAGTAAGTAAGTGAGTGAGTGTGTGTGTGTGTGTGTGTGTGTGTGTGTGTGTGTGTGTGTGTGTGTGTGTGTGTGTGGTGTTAGTGTGTGTGTGTGTGTGTGTGTGTGTGTGTGTGTGTGTGTGTGTGTGTGTGTGTGTGTGTGTGAATGGGTGTATTACTAATCCCATTGTGGGAATGTATATGAATTTTGTGCATCGTTGCACGCTGTTTTTATTCATGGGACAGAACATTCGTACAAATATTTCAAGTGGAGAAAAGGAGACTTTAAAATGTGTGTATAAAAAGAAATATACACAGAAATATAAATCCCAAAACAGACAAAGAAATCATTGGGCAGAAGGGAAGATTATGGATGTCTTCGCCCGCTAATTACACCTCTCTCTCTCTCTCTCTCCTCTCTCTCTCTCTCTCTCTCTCTCTCTGTCTGTATATAACACACACATCTAAAATCTATAAAAGCCATCTTATTTTCTGTATTGAATGTTGGTGAAGACACGTTTCCCACCGGTTGTCACCGTATTTGCGTCGGCCTCCGTCTTAAGTACAAAGGGGGGACATCGACTATTGTTTGGACGGCAAATGCTGTACGAAAAATATAGCTAATTATCCTGTGTATGTCTTACTGAAAACTTGATACTTTAATTTCTAAACGCTATCACAGAACTCTAAGCACGCAATATCTGTCCCCGGATTTATACTTCATTCTTTGTTTTATATCTTTTAAGTTTGTAGGATGAATGATTCATTAGTTCCAGAAAGCTTCTTGTTTTGAGTCACCATCTTAGTCTGTTTTCCGGAAAGGAGAGGGAGAGACGAGAGAGACGAGAAGAGAGAGAGATGAGAGGAGGAGAGAGATGAGAGAGAGACTGCGCCCCTTCCGGAAAACAGACTAAGATTGGCTGACGTCAAAACAAGAAGCTTTCTGGAACTCAATGAATCATTCATCCTACAAAACTTAAAACGATATTATAAAACAACGAATGAAGTATAAATCCGGGGACAGATATCGTGCTTAGAGTTCTGTGATAGCGTTTAGAATATTAAAGTGATCCAAGTTTTCAGTAAAGACATACACAGGAGAATTAGTTATATTTTTCGTACCCATTGCCCGTCCACAATAGTCGATGTCACCCTGTTACGTAAGACGGAAAGCCGACCGACGCAAAAATACGGTGAAAACGGTGGGAAAACGTCTTCACCAACTTCACACAGAAAAATAAAGATGGCTTTTATGATTTCTGATGTTGGTGTTATACAGACAGAGACGGAGAGGAAGAAGGAGAGAGAGAGATGGAGAGATGAGAGAGAGANAGTTTCAGGTCCGGGTTGGCACCACTCTCTCTGATGTTCATGAGCACGCAGGCTCCAGCTTTGTGTGGATAAAATTCATCAATGGGCGGATGAAAATGGCTTTACTTTCTCTCCTACGAAGACACAGTGCATTCACTTCCATAATTTTCGTCAGTTTTTTCCAGATCCTGAAATCAAAATAGGGAAATCTCCCATTCCAGCTGTCACAGAGGCCAAATTCCTTGGAGTTATATTCGACCAAAAACTCAACTTTGTCAGCCATATTAAACACCTCAAAACCTCTTGCCAGAAAGCTCTGAATATTCTGCGGGTCGTAGCACACACTGACTGGGGCGCTGATAAGAAAACTTTGCTGCACCTCTACAGAGCCTTGGTCCGTTCCAAACTGGACTATGGTTGTGCTGTGTACGGCTCTGCCAGACCGTCGTATCTAAAACTCTTGGACCCTATCCACCATCAAGGGCTTCGTCTCTGTCTTGGAGCATTCCGCACCACCCCCTGTGTACAGCCTGTACGCAGAGGCAGGTGAACCTTCACTGTCCAACCGCAGGCTGAAACTGTCTTTGAATTACTACGTCAGACTGTTCTCCGAACCTGAAAACCCTGCCTATGACTGTGTCTTTGACCCTCAGTTTCAAAGCAAATTTGACAAAAACCCTAACTGTATTCCGCCGTTTGGTCTTCGTATGCAGCCTCACGCACGGAATGCAGGTCTAGACCTAGGAGTTGTGTCCGATTTTTCCAAGTTTCCGATCAACCTCCGTGGACCTTTTTCACACCAGAGATTCGTTTTGATCTTGCAGCTTTTCGCAAAGAGTCCACTAGCTCTCTAGCATACAAGGCTTTGTATGCTGACCTCTGTTCGAAATTCTCATCCTATCAGAAAATTTTCACTGACGGTTCCAAGTCTGAAGATGGAGTGGCCTGTGCAGCCTACTGCTCTGGTGCTCCTTCTCAAATACTGTTAGAACATATTCCTTCAGACGCTTCTGCTTACTCTGCTGAAGTTACAGCTCTGGTTCTGGCACTACGGATAATCTCCCAATCTACGAAGAGGGACTTTCTGGTTTTGTCGGATTCACTGTCGGCTTTGGAGGCCATAGCTGGCCGCAATCTTCAGCACCCCGAACTTTTACACTTTTTTGAACTTTTTACCAAGTTGACAGCGGAGGGTTACAACATTCTTCTGGCTTGGGTTCCTGGGTCATGTCGGAGGGAGGAACGAAATGGTGGATCGTTTGGCCAAGAATGCCACAAGAGAGAAAACTGTCAAACACACCTATCCCCTGCTCAGATTTGAAACCCAAAATTAACGATTATGTAAAAGACCTCTGGCAGGAGGATTGGAATACACAGACGGATAACAAACTCTTTCAGATCCGTCCAAACCTAAAGGAGTTCCTCCCGTCTTCGTCTGGTGGTCGTAAAGAAGAAACAGTTCTGTGCCGGCTGCACACCGGCCATTCCTATTTTACCCATTCCTACCTTTTAAAGAGTGAAGAAGCTCCTTGGTGCATTCCGTGTCATGTGCCACTCACAATGAAACATATTCTTTTAGAGTGTTGGGATTTGCACGATGTGAGACACAAACATTTTACAGCAGAGTCCATGAAAACCTTGTTCAGAGATGTTCCGCCTGACGCGATCTTTGAGTTCTTGAAAGAGGTTAACATTTTTCATCGGATCTGAGATTTTACAGTGGAAAGATTTTTACAAAGTTTTGGATGAGTTTTTAGATGATGTCTTTTAAAGAATTGTGTGGATGAATGACCTGTGAGTTGATTTTAACGTGGTGACAGCCCTGATATGGCCCTTTGCGGTCGGCTGGGCTTTATCTTATCTTATCTTATCCCTGACATGATCTTTGAGTTCTTGAAAGAGATTAACACCTTCCATCGGATCTGAGATTTTACAGTTGAAAGATTTTTAACAACTTTTGGATGGGTTTTTCGATGTATTTTAAAGAATTGTGTGAATGACTGACTTGTGAGTTGATTTTAACGTGGTGACGGCCCTGATGTGGCCCTTTGCGGTCGGCTGGGCTATAAGCAGCATTATCTTGTCTTGTCTTGTCTTGTCTTGTCTTACATCGGAGGGAATGAAATGGCTGATCGTTTGGCCAAGAATGCCACAACAGGGAAACTGTCTAACATGTCTGTCCTGTACACAGATCAAAAACCTTAAGTTAATGATTATGTCAAAGACCTCTGGCAAGAGGAATGGACCTTGCAGATGATAACAAACTGTTTAAAATCTGTCCAGCCCTGAAAGAGTTTTTACCATGTTCCTGAGGCAGCCGTAAAAAAAGAGGAAACAGTCTTGTGCCGCATGCACACAGGCCACTCATTTTATACCCATTCTTTTATTTTAAAAGGTGAAGAAGCTCCATAGTGCAATGTCATGTTCCACTCATAGTGAAACATATTCTTTTAGATTGTTGGGACTTCCACTCATAGTGAAACATATTCTTTTAAATTGTTGGGACTTGCACAATATGAGATGTAAACACTTTACAGCAGACTCCATGAAAACCCTGTTAAGAGATGTCCCACCTGACGTGATCTTTGAGTTTCTGAAAGAGATCAGCAGTTTTTTCATCTGATCTTGATTTTTACAGAAGAAAGATTTTTAACGAAGTTTCTGGTACGCTTTTAGATGTATTTAAAAGAGATGTGTGAAAGTTTTTATTTGTTGTTGGTGACTTGTGAGCAGATTCTAACATGGTGGCAGCCCTGATATGGCCCTTTGTGGTTGGCTATAAGCAACATTACTGCCAAATCTCAGATGTGAACTGCCAACCAATGAGCATAGTTGACATGATCCATGGCAAATATCCAAGGTACCATTTTCATCAGGCATTGGACATACGTCTTGAAGTCTCCTGTGCGGATTGCATAGACAAGCTGAAAAATACATAACTGAAAGTCCAGGGCCGTAGTCCAGTATGCAAACTGTGGCTGTTCATCTGCCATCTTCATGCTCCAGTCATGGAAACCCAAAGGAGTGCTAGGGTCTGACTCCAGAAACTTTGTGTATGCATGGCACTGCAACAAGTATAATGCAGTTGCCAAAACTGGTGGGCATGCCTTGTTCTGGTCAGAAGAGCTGCTTTGGCTAACAACTCAGCAATACCAGTGGATGCTAGTGAGATGGCAGTATTCCATCTTGAACCCTTCAGCCAGTCCCCAAGCGTTTTGAAAGCTGCCATTTCTATGTGAAGGCCACCTAGCATGATGACGAAGTGTTTCTCACTAAGTGAGTGTGTCCAGCACCACTGAATTCCCTTTGCCAAGGCAAACAGTGGCTGGTCCAGGCCAAGCATAGGTGTTTGTGCTGGACTGAGAAGTGGGGTAGCTGCTTTTACCAGAGTCATGACATGTCTGATTAGGGAAGTGGAGTGTGCACTGTCCACAAGGACAGGTAGAAGTCCAGTGATAGCAGATGGGATGCCATAGTCTGTTTGGGATTTGCAGTCATGATTGGTTGAGCACTAATGGATTCATCATTCTCTTCCCTTTCGGTGAATCCTGGGAGCATCTTTTCCTTTGTTCTTAGTAGCCATATGTTGGAAGGCAAAGTGGGGAGCCAGCCCACAGAACCCTTGGCTCTGGTCTTTCTCAGTGTCCTTCGGTCTTTCCCGGATGTCCTCCGGCCTATTCCCGGAAGTCAATGGTTTACCCCATGCATCAGTAGAAAGAAACTCGTGGAGATTGATATGCAGCTCAAGTTCTTCTTTCTTGCATCTTACCCCAGCCTAAGGAATGACATGTGAGTTGACTCCAGATGCTGTGACAGCCGTGATATGGCCCTTTGCAGTCAGCTGGGCTATAAGCAACATTACCTACCTTACATTGAGGCAGAACACAGCTGTAGTGGCCAACATCATGGCCAATGCGTGTAAACTGGACGTCAGGTGTGGTGCATTTTGTTGGTTTATGGAGTTTCCATACACCTTATGGCCCTTGCAGTCGGCTGGGCTGTAAGCAACATTATCTTATCTTCCATACACCTGGCTCCCATCCTATCAGCAAATTTTCACTGACAGTTTGATTTGATTTTTGATTGATTTAATTTAGAGTCTTTTCGCAACGATGGTGATATTAGACCAAAAAAAAAAAGTGTATGTGTGCAAGTGCTTATATGGGTGTACGTATGAGCGCATTTGTGCGAGTGCGTGCACGTGTGCGCCCGTGTGTGTGTGTGTGTGAGAGAGAGAGAGAGTGTGCGTGTGTTCGTGCTCGTGCATGCGTGCGTGCACACAAATGCACAAAAGTTTGCCAAAAACGACCAAACAACAATTATACTGATAAATCAATTCCAACAAATGAATAATAACAGAACTCGATAAAGCCTTTGCTATATCAAAAAATTGCTATATCAATCATTTTTGGGCTGTAAAGTATTTCTTGTAAAGCCCCTAAGGAAGCAGTATCTATCTTTAGAATATAATATAAAGATGGTAGAATTGGATATTCAAAAAGAATATGTTGAATAGATAATGGGAGACCACAAGCGCCATCTACATCCTTAGAAAATTTTGTTTCCCACAAGTTGAAACGCATTTTATAAATTATACTGGACATTGATCTTTGACATAATAACACTTTAGTTTTTGCAGGAAGTTTTTCATTGTTCATACAATTTTCTAATAGTGAAATGATTTCATGTTTATCCAGTTTTAATCTACCGTCTGGATTTTTTCTAAGAGCACCCTCTTTTGCAAATTTATCAGCTATTTCATTTCCATAGATACCACAATGAGATGGGATCACTGACGGTTCCAAGTCTGTAGATGGAGTGGCATGTGCAGCCTATTGTGTGTGTGTGTGTGTGTGTGTGTGTGTGATTACTGGTTTTACCACCATGATAATATCATACACTATACAGATCTAACTTCACTGTGAACATTCTGCTGAGCTGTTTTTGACAGGATGACGTCAAAATTAAAACATTTGCAAAACTGAAAACATATGAAAATGAAAAACATTAAGACGCCCCCTGTACGTAAACACCAACTGTTCACCTTTTACTCACCGTTGATTCCGGTCACCACGGCGACTTTTCGCCTAGGATGGCCAACACAAGCTCTTTGAAAGGTGCTGGCCTTTTGGGAGGTCCACCTCCAGTCTTTCTTTGATCTTCTATCCTTTTGAGCGTTTCAGATTTCAGATTTTTCCACTTGTTGCACAGCTCGTCCACAGACCTTGCTGCGACTCCACAGTTGGAAACTTTTTGAGCTATCTCAGTCCACTTGTCTTGTTTTTTCTTGCTTGTTTTTTCATTTGTCAATGTACTTAAAAGCAAACTTTTTTTTCCTGCGCAGTTCCTTCAAGCAGGATAGTGACTTCATCAGCTGAAAAATTCGGTTTTCTTGCTCTCTTGGGTTTTGGCGTCTCCATTTCACCAGTTTGCTGAACATGGAATGCGTCAGTCGAAGGAAGGTGATTTTCAAAGAATGTACATCGGCGCATGCGCACACCACTCAATGAACCGGATTTACCTGTTTTCTTAAAAAAAACTGTAATTCATAAGAATCACGTGATCACGGTGTAGCCTGCAGTCATGATTACGGCGAGATCGAGGTCTGCAGGAGACCCGACGTTGAGCTTTTTTGCGGGTTTTGTTAATTTCCATGCATTCAGAGTTGAGCCAAGGAACTTTTGGCATTAGGGGCCTCTTTGAAGATGTGTGGATGGTTGACTTTGCACAATTCAGAATGAAATCTGAAACACTTCCTGCCAGATCTTCACTTTGCAGTATCTTGTCCTCTTCCAGATCCCTCCGGGGGTTGCAATCTTGCTGTGGTCGGAGGGCTTGCGTGGTCCTGTGATCCCTTAGGCTTTGCTGGCGGGGGGCCCCGTCTGCCATTTCCCGCTCCCCGGGAGGCGAGTCTGCCAGTCACCTCCGTGGCCGTGCCTGCTGACCGAACCGAAAATTCTGTTCGGGGGTTTTTGGTTTCGGCCTAGAGGCTGAAGGGGGCCGCTTGGCAGGCCGTGCGATGCGAGGGGGTGCCTTGCTGGGGTAAGGCTGGGTTCTGGAGTGAGGGGAGGAACGAGGGGCAGGGCCCGCAGGACGAGGCTGGCGAGGGGGCCTAACTGAAAAGGACGCTGCCTGCTTGCGCTCTTCGACTGAGTGGTTGATGACCGCAGTCGAATAGTCGCCAAATAGCGACTGTTCCTGCCCTGGAATGCATGGCAGGGCCGCCTTGAGCGCCGGGGGAGAGATGCGACTGGGAGAGGACCGCATCTCTGACGGCCAGTAGGCAGTTGAAGTGGCTCCTGGCTGTGCTGTCCGCCACAGCCGAAAGGGTGGTACTTGATCTTGTGAATCAAGAAGCTCATCAGGGGGTCGCCAAAGGGGCAAAGATCTGCTCAATGTGTGACCCAGACTTGTCAGCATCCGGGGACACCGAGGCAGTGCCGTCCTCCGGAGACCAAAGCTCCACAGCACGCTGCAGGAACGTGTCTAGAAAGGCATGCCCTGCGGTGGTATGCACGAGCCCAGATCGTGCAATCCTGTCCCACTCCACGAGGTTCTTAATAGAAATGGAGGTGGGGGGCGGGTGGGGGTCAGGTTTTTGGATCAGCCGGCAGTCAGCGTGGGGAATGGTGATTTCACAGGTGACTGGGTTGGCCAAAAAGACCGAAAGGCGTGGTTGGAGGAACGCGGGTCCTTGAGGAAAGATCCTACTGGGAACGCGTTGAGGGCAGAGAGAAACTCGATGCCCGGAGGAGGGACAGCCTGTGCACCCCTAGCCAAAATTGCTTGGCTCTCCCACAAGGTCTTGAGGGACTCAGGAGCGGCGATAGTTTGGCCGAGTTCACTGGGAGGGGTGGGGCCCGGCGAACCTAGCCAAGGAGAAGACCTTGCCGGAAGGTGGAAAGACTTGTGAGATGATTTTAATGTGGTGACAGCCCTGATATGGCCCTTTGCGGTCGGCTGGGGGCTATAAGCAACATTATCTTATCTTATCTCGTGTCCGTTACTGAATCTTGCCTGTGTCTCTTTTTTTTTTTTTTTTTTTTTTTATATATTGTTTAGAGCCATGTTGTGTTAATTTAGATTAATCTCTCTCTATTCCCACCTGCCACCGAGTCCCAACAAGGGGGGTGTCCATTGCATTCGGATATCCAGTGTGTCAGGGCACCAGGATTTTGATAGAGGTATACACAGGCCTGAAAGCTTCCTGCGAACGCAGTGACACAGCCCCGATACTGCCCCCATCCTATCAGAAAATTTTCACTGACGGTTCCAAGTCTGAAGATGGAGTGGCCTGTGCAGCCTACTGCCCTGGTGCTCCTTCTCAAATACTGTTAGAACATATTCCTTCAGACGCTTCTGCCTACTCTGCTGAACTTACAGCTCTGGTTCTGGCACTAAGAATAATCTCACGGTCTCCAAAGAGGGACTTTCTGGTTTTGTCGGATTCGCTGTCGGCTTTGGAAGCCATATCTGGCCGCAACCTTCAGCACCCCGAACTTTTACACTTTTTTGACCTTTTTACCCAAGTTGACAGGGGAGGGTTACAACATTCTTCTGGCTTGGGTTCCCGGTCATGTTGGCATCGGAGGGAACGAAATGGTGGATCGTTTGGCCAAGAATGCCACAAGAGAGAAAACTGTCAAACACACCTATCCCCTGCTCGGATCTGAAACCCAAAATTAACGATTATGTAAAAGACCTCTGGCAGGAGGATTGGAATACACAGACGGATAACAAACTCTTTCAGATCCGTCCAAACCTAAAGGAGTTCCTCCCATCTTCGTCTGGTGGTCGTAAAGAAGAAACAGTTCTGTGCCGGCTGCACACCGGCCATTCGTATTGTACCCATTCCTACCTTTTAAAGAGTGAAGAAGTTCCTTGGTGCATTCCGTGTCATGTGCCACTCACAATGAAACATATTCTTTTAGAGTGTTGGGATTTGCACGATGTAAGACACCAACATTTTACAGCAGATTCCATGAAAACCTTGTTCAGAGATGTTCCGCCTGACGCGATCTTTGAGTTCTTGAAAGAGGTTAACATTTTTTTCATGGGATCTGAGATTTTACAGTGGAAAGATTTTTAACAAAGTTTTGGATGATGAGATTTTAGACGATGTCTTTTAAAGAACTGTGTGGATGAATGACCTGTGAGTTGATTTTAACGTGGTGACAGCCCTGATATGGCCCTTTGCGGTCGGCTGGGCTATAAGCAACATTATCTTATCTTATCCGATACTGCCCTTTGTGGTTGGCTGGGCTATAAGCTTCATCATCTTATCTTACCTGTTTATTGTCAGTCTGAGGGAAAAAAACAAGATGGTTGGGTCCATGTTGGTGATTTTCCATATTTTATAATGAAAGAGAGATTAAGATTAAAATTCTAGTCCCGTCAACAGCAAAGGTTTTCAGGACTGTCACCACATTTCAAACTACTACGTATATATATGTTAAAAAAGGATTAAAAGCAAAACCTTACCCAACCCATTAAAAAAGGATTGTAATGAAAGAGATTTGGATCAACGCAAGGTAATCGGATGAACACCTGCTAAGCAAAAAGTCATAACACGGAAATGTTTTTAGAGGGTTTTTTTTTGTTGTTGTTTGTTTTTTTTTTAAAGAAAAGCAGTGCCTGTTCTTTGTGACAGGTAGGGGAACCAAAACTCAAGTCTGACAGAGGTGTTTTGAAATCTAGTTCACAGGCAGTGCACCTGGTGTATGGTACACTGACTTTCCAAGGCTGAACGTTTGAGTCTGGTTGAAAATAGGCCAGCTGAAACGTCTGTTCATGTAGCTTCTTGAAGTGGAGGGAGTTTTCAGCATGGGCAAGATTCATTTTGGATGGTCTTTGTCAACAAGCCAACACTGTTTTATATATATACTGCTCAAAACAATTTAAGAGCCAGTTGAAAACATTCACACACAATTCAACTGAAAAACAAAATAACTTCTTCAAACAATTTAAGTGAAAATTCATCTATGGAACGATACAATGACATCAGAAAGAAACGAGTAACAGACGCTCAAAACCAACTTCCTGGGCTTAATTGATCAACACCTTCATTTCAGAAATCAGAACAGTCAAATCAAATGACAGTCAATGTCAGTACTCGGTATGGCCAGCATTAACACGGATACAAGCTAGACATCTCTGTCTCATGGAGTCCACAAGCCTCCTGAGAGTCAGCTGGGGCATGTTGTTCCACTCCTGCCGCAAGAAGTCGAAGAGCTGGCCCAGTTCACAGTTGGAGGATGGTTCTCGTGAAACAGGTGCCCCAGGACGTCCCAGGTGTGCGAGGACGCAGGCCAGTGGGGCTTCAGACCATTTATGCCAGCAATGTCAAAAGCGAGTTTTCATCAGGTACCCTGTAGATAATCCAAAGAGCATTCTGTCCATATCTAGAATGTCCTTGACAAGATCATCTTCTACATCAGGAGGCAGGAATGTGCGGCGGCCAACATACTTATTTGTGTCATTTGCCCACTTGTTTCAGTTGTGCATTTGACGTAAGAGGGTTGCCTTTGGCACACCGAAAGCCTTTGTTGCTATAAGCAACATTATCTTATCTTGAGGAAAAGGATGTGCAATTGCAGCACACTTTCCAAGAATAAGCCCTTACACAAATGCAACACATTTCAATGAGTACAAAACCACATCGACGATAATGCAGCTATTAGTATAATATCTGTAGCACAATTCCAAACAAGAAGGCTGCTAACACTTCTCCAGTATATTAACTCAAAGAGACCATTGAGGAAAGGAGTGCAACCAAGCAATAACAACCCACAAAAAACAGACGGATACCAGAACGCTTGCATCCATCTGTCCTGTGCACCACCACCAAGCAACATTACCTTACCTTACTGTAGTTGACTTCAAGCCATTGACAGCCCTGATATGGCCCTTTGTGGTCGGCTGAGCTGAAAGCAACATTATCTTACCTTACCTGTTATACCCATTCTTACATTTTAAAAAGTGAAAAGGCTACATTGTGCATTTCCGTGCGTTGTTCCACTCGCTTCAAAATGACCTGTGAGTTTTCTTCAGTGGGGTGACAGCCCGGATATGTCCCTCTGCCATTGGCTGGGCTGTTAAGCAACATTCTCCTGCTCTCTCTTATCCTTGCAAAAGTAAAGCTAAATTGAAAGGGTAGGCGGGGGGGGGGGGGGGGGGGGGGGGGGGGGGGGGGGGAATACACACACAGGACTGATGGGACTATAATTGTAATCTTAATCTTAAATAGTTGAAATTAAGTTAATACACTTGAACAGTATTGTAGTAGTCATTACACCCCCTCCCTTTCCGAGTCCTGTCATAACGTCTTGCTCCTTTATGTTCAGTCTGTTGTGACCTGTCATAACGTCTTGCTCCTTTATGTTCAGTCTGTTGTGATAGGTTTGTGTGTGTGTCTTCACATCTGCTTCTTTCGTGTCGCAGTGCCATCCTCGGTCCGTTCATCTTGTTGTGATACTTTTTGTTCATCTACTTCTTGTCCTGTATCTTGCGTCTGTCCGTTCAGCTTCTTGTGATAAATTTTTCATCTGCGTCTTCTTGTGTTTATCTTCCGTCTGTTATAGTTTTTATCAGCCACCCCCTTGTGTTCATGTCTGGCTTCCATCTGTTCAGCTTGTGATAGTTTTGTTGTTGTTGTTTTTTTTTTCAGGCCCGTCTTGTCCTGTTACAGTCTCTTGTTTAGTTCTGTTTAGCTTGTCTTGATAGGTTTTCTGGCGTTCCTTGTTTGGGCGTTACCAGATTTCTGCACTGGCCAGTTTGTTTCTCCAGTGTCTGACCAACACCAGTGGTCATGGCTTCAGTGGTTCACTGGGCTAGATATGAGGCGGCAGTGTTGTGTGAAGAATGTGTCTTGGAATGCACAGGACAGAGTGTGAAAATGTTAACTGAATAATCGTAAGCTTCCAGTGGAGATAGGTGGAAAATAGAAAATAGAAAGACTTGGCACAGCTTTGCAGAGACTGGGACAGGGATGTCTGAACAGTGAATAATTGTAATTGAATATTCAAAACCATGTCATGCAAACACAGTGTCGGTCCACATGTTCCTATGATAAAAATTCCTTTTGTTTTATTACATGGTGGAGAGAAAAAAATGTGTGTGGCTACTGGTGGCCCACAATACCCCAGAAGAGTTGAAAAGTGTTGTATTAAAGATCAGAGGTGTGTGTGAGAGAGAGAGAGAGAGAGAGAGAGAGAGAGAGGTGTATATGTTTGGGGTTCTTTTTTTTTTTTTTTTTTTTAATGTTTCATATATACGAATGTTTGGGGTTCCTATTCTCTGATGTACTCAGGCCACCAAGTTTTATGGCTTTCATTCATAGAGGTAAAGGGGATTCATAGAGTTCTGAATTATTGTTCATGCCATTACCATTAATGAACTGTGAATGGCACAAGCAGAACTAACACAAATTACAAAGCCATATTATCATTTTGCAGTGAGCAAGACATATATCTGGTTATTGAAACAGTTGTTGTTTAAATTTTGCTGAGATGACAGCACTGATAAAGCCCCTAATGGCTGGTTGGGCTATGAATAAAATGGATTGAATTGCACTTTGCTGGAACTAGCAGTCAGCCGAATGATGTAGCCAACTGCCAGAAGAGCTAAAGTCATTGATCAGTTATTTTTTTTCCCTCATGGCTACAGTGAACAAAGCAGTTTCTTCCCCCTCTCCCCTTTCCTGACTTGAGTTCTGGTGTAACAGACTGGCCCTCTCTTTGTTGCGGAAATGATCTGAACAAAAAAACATCATTTGTCTCTGAAAGTTTCAAACATTGACAGTGGATGCTTGTCTGGAATTGTTAACACTACCAGTGAGTCTTGCTGAAACACAGATATACTGAGTTTTCAGTGGGGACAGTTTTAAGAGTGAAGAAGTTTCCAAAGTCCATTGTTTTCCAGAAAATTCTGTAATCATTGGTGTGGTCGGAGGGCTTGCGTGGTCCTGTGATCCCTTAGGCTTTGCTGGCGGGGGCATCAATACTTGAAGATAGGCTAGTTTTTTTCAAATGCTTCTAGGCCTGAAAAGTCGAAGATGCTGTCTGGCCTAAGCGCAACGTGGTAAGGAGTTGATGTCCCTGGTAGGGCTTCCCATGTCAGACAGGCTAAGGGTGAGGATCCTGACTAATAGTAACCCGCCTTTCTCCTTTTCTTGTTTTCTGCCTTTCTTATTTGGCTCTTTTCTCTTCGTCTCCCCCGTCAAGTCTTCTTTCCCACACTCCTTTTCTCTCTGTGGTCTTCTTAAGATCGCGCTGCGTTTGCCGTGCGGTGCGACCTGTGACGGAGGGGGATGAGATCCTGGTGATTGAGAGGGCCAGCGCCCTCAACACATTACTTTGGCTCGGACCTCTCCTAGACAGGAGGCACACATGGGCCTCTGTGTGTCAACCGGCTTCCCCTGCATGGGGTTAGGTCAAAACGGGCAGCCCCCCCCAGCTGGCCAAGATAACCCCTGCAGTGCTCAGTTCTCTGTTCCCGGGAGCTGGGCATAATCGGGGGGGGGGATAGGGTAAGTTGGCGCTGCTTTGTTGTATATCCCTCCTGAAACCTGGAAGGGGTCCAAGACGAGAGTTTCTTGGCCCTGGCCCCTAAGTTGGACTCGATGGTGGGTGGGTAGGGGAGGGACGAATTCCTAAATCATATACCATGGCTTCAATATCTAAACTCCCTTCCAAAAGGAGAAAGAGAGACAAAGTGAGATCTGATGGTGATCATGATTCTGACTCGGACTCAGAAATCCGAACAGAATCTGGATCTTGGCCTTCGTGGTTGGTGGTGGAGGGCGCTGATGAAGAGACAAACCTTTGTCTGCACTCAGCCCCTTTGCAATCCAGAAAGGTTTTAGTTGTCTGTCAGGAAACCTAAATCAATCAAACGTCTGAGAAATGGGTCATTTCTGGTGGAATGTGGTACAAAATGTCAGTCAGATCGGCTCCTGAAATCTACAACTCTTGTTGACCGAAAAATCAAAGTGTCGCCTCACAAGAACCTAAATTCTTCAAAGGGAGTCATTCGCTGCCCAGACTTGAAAGGAGTATCGGAGGATGAGATAAGGTTCGAACTGAAATCCCAGGGAGTCATGGATGTGCGAAGAGTCACAATTCGCAAGGGTTCTGAGAGAGTGCCAACAAATACCCTCTTTCTGACCTTCTGCACCCCTTCGCTGCCACAGTCTATCAAGGTGGGCTATTTGAACGTCAAGGTTAGCCTGTATGTTCCATCCCCGATGCGTTGTTTCCGGTGCCAGAAGTTTGGCCATGTGCGGGATCGATGCTCTGGGGAGGAGATTTGTGGCGTCTGCTGCCAACCGAGCCACGAGATGCCGTGCGTTCATCCGGCGCGTTGTGCAAACTGCGGAGGCGGCCACCCATCCTCCTCTCGAGAGTGTCCGGTTTGGGCGCCAGGAAAGTAGTATCCAAAGGGTGAAGACGGAAAGAAAGATTCCATTCCACGAGGCAAAAAGGTTGGTTCTGGGCAGTTCGCAGCATCCGAACAAGTCCTATTCTCAGGTTGTGAAACAAGTTTCTACAGTATCTGTCTCCTGTCAGACAGACACCTTTAGTTTTTCCAAGACTCTGCAATCGAAACCATCTGCCCCCAGCGGAGGCAAGAAATCCGCTACCCCTGTGATAAACTCCCCATGGTGGTGGCGTAAAAACCTGCCTCCCATTCTGCCCAGCAGACACAGGTTGGGGAGACTCTCTGCTTCGACAGCTCCCCTTCCCCCCCCAAAAACCCCCTGTTCCTCCCAAGGGCACTCGCGGCCCGCGGCACACCCTCCGGGGGGTTGCAACCTTGCCGTGGTCGGAGGGCTTGCGTGATCCTGTGATCCCTTAGGCTTTGCTGGCGGGGGCATCAATATTTGAAGATAGGCTAGTTTTTTTTTTCAAATGCTTCTAGGCCTGAAAAGTCGAAGATGCTGTCTGGCCTAAGCGCAACGTGGTAAGGAGTTGATGTCCCTGGTAGGGCTTCCCATGTCAGACAGGCTAAGGGTGAGGACCCTGACTAATAGTAACCCGCCTTTCTCCTTTTCTTGTTTCTGCCTTTCTTATTTGGTCGTTTCTATCTTCGTCTCCCCTTCAAGTCTTCTTTCCAACACTCCTCTTTTCTCTGTGGTCTTCTTGAGGCCCACCGTGTTTGCCGTGCGGTGCATCCTGTGATGGGGAGAATAGGATCCTGGAGGTTGAGACCGCTGATGTGACTGCGGTGCATCAAGTCAACACACCTCTTTGGCCTGGACTTCCCCTAGACAGGTGGTCGAAGTGGCCCACTTCGATCAAGCGGCTGGTCGCGTGCATGCCCTAGCTCAGGCTAGAAGGCGGCGGCTCGGGTCAAACGGGTTTGGGAGCTTCTGTGGCAGGGATGCTTTCAGGCCTGTGTATATCTCCTTTGAAGTCCTGGTGCCCAGATATACTGGAATTCCGTATAAAATGGGCATCCCCCTTGTTGGGACTCGATGGCGGGTGGGAATCAAAAGAGATGAATTCTAATGAATACACCATGGCACCAAAAACAAAAAAAAAGACACAGGCAGGATTCAGAAACAGAGACGGACACGGATTCGGAACATGAGACGAGAGTCCTTTCAGGCTTCTGGCCCAGCTGGCTGATTGTGGAGGGAGCAGATGAAGATAGACCTCTGTCAGGCCTGAGTCCCTTTTGCGATTGCGAAGGGAATCAATGGCCTCAGCGGGAAGCCAAAGAGCGTCAAGAGACTGAGGAATGGGTCACTTCTGATTGAGTGCTCATCCAAGCTGCACTCCGAGATGCTGTTAAAATCAACAACGTTAGTGGATCGACCGATCAAAGTGTCTCCACACAAATCTCTGAACTCTTCAAAAGGGAGTAATCCGGTGCAGAGATCTGAGAGGAGTGTCGGAGGCTGAAATCAAGTCAGAGCTGGCATCTCAAGGAGTGACCCACGTTCATCGTGTGCTTGTGCGTAAAGGCAATGACAGGATTCCAACTGACACCCTTTTCTTGACCTTCTGCTCTACTTCTCTCCCGAGTCGATTACGGTGGGCTACCTGAGAGTTTCAGTGTCACTGTACATCCCATCACCTCTGCGCTGTTTCAAGTGCCAGAGGTACGGCATGTGAGGGATAGATGTACGGAGGAAGAGGTGTGTGGTACCTGCTGCCAGCCAGTCCACCAGGGTGTGTGTGACAGTCCACCACTCTGTGCCAACTGTGGAGGCAAGCACCCCATCATCATCGAAGACCTGTCCAAACTGGTTAAAGGGAAAAAGAAATTCAGAGAATAAAGAGACTGAACAGCGAATCCCGTTTTTTGAGGCGAAAAAAAGATTGCTATGAAAAGTCAACCAACTGCTGGGCTCTCGTTTGCAGCTGCAGTAAAGAAGCCAACAACAGTCAGCATCGGAGTGCAGACGGTGGAGTCCTCGTTTGCCGAGAGAGAGCCAGAAACCAAGTCTGTAGCCTCAGGCAGAACCACTGCATGCGATGAACCCCAGCAGTCGTCGCCTTCAGATACGAGTCAGTCTTCAAAGCCTACTCCCGCCCCCAGACCACCAGGGGGCAAAAGACCTACAGGCACTTCAGAGCGGCAGAGAGTGGAAGTCGTTGAAGTACAAGACAAGACCACCCCCTCAAAATCCTCCAAAGGGCACCCTACAGCTGTCAACAAGGGAGCTGGCGGTTCTGGAGGAAAGACCAAGTCGCCACCTAAAAAGAAAATGCGAACAAAATTGTATCAGATCGAGAGAAAAAAAAGCGGAGAGAAATTTCAACAGATTTGCAGTTCTCTCGGATCCAGATGATGTTGATATAGAATAAAAGGAAGAATTACGAGATTTATTTTCTTTCACCATATTTCATTTATGATGGACTCATCCACAATGGATTCAATCATACATTGGAATATCAGGGGACTGTCTTCCATTATGAAGAATTGCAGCTGTTGTGCCGTGAGGCCAGGCCGATGCTAATTGCCTCCAAGAAAAACTCTTCTCAAGTCTGACAAAAAATTTTCACTTTCTGGCTACAGTTTTTTAAATCTACCTGCACAGTCTGTTGAACATGGTGCTTCTGGTGGAGTTGCCTTGTTCATTCACAACTCTGTTCTGTACAGCCCAGTTGCTCTGCAGACTCCGCTTCAGGCAGTGGCAGCTCGGGTTACTCTCCACAAAACAGTTACTGTCTGTAGTTTGTACTTATCTCCAAACATCTGCGTCACCAAAACAGGACCTCATTTCACTCTTGGAGCAGCTTCCTCGACCCTTCCTGCTGTTGGTGATCTGAACGGCCACTCTCCTCTATGGGGAAGTGAGAGATCTTCACCACGGGGTCTGCTTTTAGAGGAAGTGTTTTCGGAGCTTGATCTGTGTGTCTTGAACAGGAAATCACCAACTTACTTTCACTCCGCTAATGGCACCACATCTTGTCTGGATCTTTCTGTCTGTGATCCATCTTTGTTTTTGGATTTTGTTTGGGAGGTTGATGAGGACCTGCATGGTAGTGACCACTTTCCTGTGTTGCTTCGGTGTACAAATGCAGAGAGCGAGTCTTTGCCAGAACGCCTCAATTTCAACAAAGCAGATTGGGACCTCTTTGCCACTAAGTTTCTTATGGATCTGGAAGAGGACAAGATCCTGCATAGTGACGATCCGGCAGGAAGTCTTTCAGATTTCATACTGAATTGCGCAAAGTCAACCATCCAGACATCTTCCAAGAAGCCCGTAATGCCAAAAGTTCCTTGGTTCAATTCTGAGTGCAAAGAAATTAACAAAAAACCCGTAAAAGAGCTCAACGTAGGGTTTCTTGCAGACCCTCGATGCCCAACGTCCGAGCGCATCAGAAACTGAGGGCCAAATCGAAACACATATATAAGACCAGTAAGCGATTATCTTGGAGACAGTTTTGCTCAAGTCTCACATCCAAAACTTCGAAGAAAAAAAGTGTGGAAAATCATCAAGAAAATCAAAGGGAAGAACACCTGCCCCACTGTGAACCACCTCAAGTTTTCTGATTCTTTAATAACAGAGAAAAAAGCAGTTGCTAATCTGCTTGCTTCAACCATTGAAAAGAATTCCTCCTCTTCTAACAAGTCAGCCAGTTTTGTCAAAAAAACAAAGCCCTTAAAGAAAAATCACCCTGCAACTTTTCGTCAGACAACGTGGAAGACTACAATCTTCCTTTCACTTTAAATGAATTGAAATCCGCCTTACTTTCTTGCAACGATTCCTCTCCGGGTATAGATGAAATCCATTATAAACTTCTGAAACATCTTCCGCAAAAAGGTCTGCACATCCTGCTACATGTATACAACCATGTATGGACTACTGGATTCTTCCCACCATCTTGGCGAAAAGCCCTCATCATTCCTATTCCTAAACCTGGAAAAGATCTCTCCAACCCATCAAACTACCGTCCAATAGCTTTGACCAGCTGTGTCTGTAAACTGATGGAGAAAATGGTCAACGCTAGACTCATGTGGAAACTTGAAACCGACGGCCTTTTGGGCGAAAGAACAGTGTGGTTTCCGTAAACATCATACTACAGTGGACCATTTGATTCGTCTGGAATCTACGCTTCGGAACGCCTTTCTGAACAAACACCACGCAGTGGCTATATTCTTCGACTTGGAGAAAGCCTACGATACCACCTGGAAAGCTGGAATTCTTCATGATCTCCATGATCTTGGTTTTCGGGGGTCATCTTCCACTTTTCATTCAAATTTTTTGGCAGACCGACAGTTTCAGGTCCGGGTTGGCACCACTCTCTCTGATGTTCATGAGCAGGAGTTGGGTGTTCCACAAGGGAGCATACTGTCTCCGCCCTATTCAGCATCAAGATTAACAACATTGTCAAGTCAGTTCAGCAGGGTTCAGACTGCTCATTGTTTGTGGATGATTTTTGCTGTCTATGCAACTGGAAGCCTGTACCCGAGTGTCCAGCGCAGGCTCCAGCTTTGTGTGGATAAAATTCATCAATGGGCGGATGAAAATGGCTTTACTTTCTCTCCTACGAAGACACAGTGCATTCACTTCCATAATTTTCGTCAGTTTTTTCCAGATCCTGAAATCAAAATAGGGAAATCTCCCATTCCAGCTGTCACAGAGGCCAAATTCCTTGGAGTTATTTTCGACCAAAAACTCAACTTTCTCAGCCATATTAAACACCTCAAAACCTCTTGCCAGAAAGCTCTGAATATTCTGCGGGTCGTAGCCACACACTGACTGGGGCGCTGATAAGAAAAGTTTGCTGCACCTCTACAGAGCCTTGGTCCGTTCCAAACTGGACTATGGTTGTGCTGTGTACGGCTCTGCCAGACCGTCGTATCTAAAACTCTTGGACCCTATCCACCATCAAGGGCTTCGTCTCTGTCTTGGAGCATTCCGCTCCACCCCTGTGTACAGCCTGTACGCAGAGGCAGGTGAACCTTCACTGTCCAACCGCAGGCTGAAACTGTCTTTGAATTACTACGTCAGACTGTTCTCCGAACCTGAAAAACCCTGCCTATGACTGTGTCTTTGACCCTCAGTTTCAAAGCAAATTTGACAACAACCCTAACTGTATTCCGCCGTTTGGTCTTCGTATGCAGCCTCACGCACGGAATGCAGGTCTAGACCTAGGAGTTGTGTCCGATTTTTCCAAGTTTCCGGATCAACCTCCGTGGACCTTTTTCACACCAGAGATTCGTTTTGATCTTGCAGCTTTTCGCAAAGAGTCCACTAGCTCTCTAGCATACAAGGCTTTGTATGCTGACCTCTGTTCGAAATTCTCATCCTATCAGAAAATTTTCACTGACGGTTCCAAGTCTGAAGATGGAGTGGCCTGTGCAGCCTACTGCTCTGGTGCTCCTTCTCAAATACTGTTAGAACATATTCCTTCAGACGCTTCTGCTTACTCTGCTGAAGTTACAGCTCTGGTTCTGGCACTACGGATAATCTGCCAATCTACGAAGAGGGACTTTCTGGTTTTGTCGGATTCACTGTCGGCTTTGGAGGCCATAGCTGGCCGCAATCTTCAGCACCCCGAACTTTTACACTTTTTTGAACTTTTTACCAAGTTGACAGCGGAGGGTTACAACATTCTTCTGGCTTGGGTTCCTGGTCATGTCGGCATCGGAGGGAACGAAATGGTGGATCGTTTGGCCAAGAATGCCGTACGAGAGAAACTGTCAAACACACCTATCCCCTGCTCAGATTTGAAACCCAAAATTAACGATTATGTAAAAGACCTCTGGCAGGAGGATTGGAATACACAGACTGATAACAAACTCTTTCAGATCCGTCCAAACCTAAAGGAGTTCCTCCCGTCTTCGTCTGGTGGTCGTAAAGAAGAAACAGTTCTGTGCCGGCTGCACACCGGCCATTCGTATTGTACCCATTCTACCTTTTTTAAAGAGTGAAGAAGCTCCTTGGTGCATTCCGTGTCATGTGCCACTCACACAATGAAACATATTCTTTTAGAGTGTTGGGATTTGCACGATGTGAGACACAAACATTTACAGCAGAGTCCATGAAAACCTTGTTCAGAGATGTTCCGCCTGACGCGATCTTTGAGTTCTTGAAAGAGGTTAACATTTTTCATCGGATCTGAGATTTTACAGTGGAAAGATTTTTAACAAAGTTTTGGATGAGTTTTTAGACGATGTCTTTTAAAGAATTGTGTGGATGAATGACCTGTGAGTTGATTTTAACGTGGTGACAGCCCTGATATGGCCCTTTGCGGTCGGCTGGGCTATAAGCAACATTATCTTATCTTATCTTATCGCGCGGCCTCATCAAGGCACGATCCCAGGGAAGCCCTCTGGTGTAGAGGTCATTGAGGTGGATTGCCCATCATCTGCCTCCGGAGCTTCCAAGAAAAAAAAAAGTCCAGAGAAAAAGACATTCAAGTTTGGAAACACGCAATCCATATTCTCCTTTGCAGTCGGATGATGATGAGACAGTAATGGACTGAGAAGTCTGTTGCCATCTCTCCATCCTCATGGATTCAATATCTCACTGGAACATTCGAGGTTTGAACTCTAATTTTGAAGAGCTGCAGCTCCTCTGTCAACATATAAAACCTGCTGTCTTAGCTCTTCAGAGACTCTGATACGCTCTGACAAATCTTTCTCTTTATCAGGTTTCAATGTTCTTTCTAAACCAGCACAGCCTTCTGCAGTTGGAGTGACGGGTGGTGTGTCGTTGCTTATCCACAAATCTCTTCTGTTTAGCCCTGTCTACCTCAGTTCTCCCCTCCAAGCTTTAGCTGCCAGAGTCTCTCTGCATAAAAACGGTCACTATTTGTTGTCTATATCTGCCTCCTTCTGTATCCATCAGTCGACAAGAACTGGTCAGCCTGATTGAGGAGCTTCCACGACCTTTTTTGCTGTTGGGCGATTTCAATGGGCACAATCCTCTTTGGGGTAGCGTTGATACTTCGTCTAGAGGTCTCCTTCTGGAAAACGTCTTCTCAGAGCTTGACCTGTGTTGTCTTAATGATGGATCTCCAACCTTCCTCCACTCTGCTACAGGTGCTCTCTCATGTTTGGATCTGTCAGTGTGCGACCCCTCGCTGGTCCTGGACTACGAGTGGTCGGCACTTGACGATCTGCATGGGAGTGACCCATTTTCCAATTGTTCTAAAATCCAAAATAACTGAAAGCCGCACTGTTCCAGAACATCTAAATTTCAACAAGGCGAACTGGGATCTTTTTGCAGGAACTGTCCGTGGGGAACTCACAGAGGAAGTTCTACAAAGTCCGGATCCCGCAGAAACGGTTTCCAATATCCTCATAAAATGCGCCAAGGCCTCCATTCCAATTTCCTCAAACAAACCCCAAATGCCAAAGACACCCTGGTTTAATTTTGACTGCCAACAAATCTCAAAAGTACGTAAACGGGCTCAGCGTCTGGTATACCAACGACCCTCTGGTCCTAACGCCCGAGCCCATCAGAAACTCCGTGCTAAATCGAGACATACTTTCAAAATCAGTAAACGTCGGTCTTGGAGAAACTTCTGCTCCGCACTGACATCTAAAACTTCAAAGAAAAAGTTTGGAACATCATCAGAAAAATCAAAGGGAAGAACACCACCAACCCCTCCATTCATCACCTGAAACTTGCCGATGCTTTGATCACTGACAAACAAGCTGTTGCCAATCTGTTGGCCTCCACCATCCAGCAGAACTCTTCATCTTTAAATAAATCTGCAGCCTTTTTAAGAAACAAGCAAATTAGAGAGAAATCTTCATACAATTTCACATCAGACAACTCTGAAGCTTACAATCTGCCTTTCTCGATTAGCGAACTAAATCAGCTTTGCAAACCTGCAATGACTCTGCCCCTGGTCTGGATGACATTCATTATCAGGTTTTGAAACACCTTCCAGAAAGCTGTCTCCAGACCCTTCTCAAAGTCTATAACCATATCTGGACCACAGGGTGCTTCCCGCCCTCCTGGCGGAAAGCCCTGATCATTCCAATCCCCAAACCTGGAAAGGACCCTACCAACCCATCAAACTATCGCCCAATAGCTCTGACCAGCTGCCTGTGTAAGCTGATGGAAAAGATGGTCAACTCCCGTCTGATGTGGAAGCTGGAAACCGACGGCCTTTTGGCCAGTGAACAGTGCGGGTTCCGCAAGTACCACTCGACAGTTGACCATTTAATCCGTCTAGAAACCACCATTCGCAACGCCTTTGTCAACAAGCAGCATGTGGTCGCTATCTTTTTCGACCTAGAAAAAGCATATGACACCACGTGGAAATCAGGGATCCTCATGGATTTGCATAAACTTGGTTTTCGTGGCTATCTGCCTATGTTTATCGAAACTTTCTGGCTGATCGACAGTTCCAGGTGCGTGTTGGCACCACACTCTCGGACATCCATGGGCAGGAGTTGGGTGTGCCTCAGGGGAGCATCCTTTCTCCTGCCCTTTTCAGCATTAAGATCAATGACATTGTGAAATCGGTAAGCCAGGGCTCTGAGTCTTCTTTGTTCGTTGACGACTTCGCGCTGTACGCAGTTGGAGCTTCTTACGCCAGCGTACAGCGGCGACTCCAACTTTGTGTCAACAGGATTCAACAGTGGGCCGAGGACAACGGGTTTACCCTTTTCACGTACAAAAACCCAGTCAATCCATTTTCACAATTTTCGTCAATTTTTTGCTGATCCTGAAATTCTTCTGGATAAGACCACCATTCCAGCTGTTAAGGAAGCGAAATTTCTGGGGGTTATTTTTGATCAAAAACTGAACTTTCTCAGCCATATTAAAAACCTCAAAACTTCTTGCCAGAAAGCTCTGAATATTCTGCGGGTCGTAGCACACACTGACTGGGGCACTGATAAGAAAACTTTTGCTGCACCTCTACAGAGCCCTGGTCCGTTCCAAACTGGACTATGGTTGTGCTGTGTATGGCTCTGCAAGACCGTCTTACCTCAAACTCTTAGACCCTATCCACCATCAAGGGCTTCGTCTATGTCTTGGAGCATTCCGCACCACCCCTGTGTACAGCCTGTACGCAGAGGCAGGTGAACCCTCACTGTCCAACCGCAGGTTGAAACTATCTTTGAACTACTATATCAGACTGTTCTCTGAACCAGAAAACCCTGCCTATGACTGTGTCTTTGACCCTCAGTTCCAAAACAAATTCGAAAACAACCCTACCTGTATTCCGTCGTTTGGCCTTCGTATGCAGCCTCACGCACGGAATGCAGGTCTAGACCTAGGAGTTGTGTCTGATTTTTCCAAGTTTCCAGATGAGCCTCCGTGGACCTTTTTCACACCAGACATTCGTTTTGATCTTGCAGCTTTTCGCAAAGAGTCCACCAGCTCTCTGACATACAAGGCGTTGTATGCTGAGCTGAGTTCAAAACTCCCATCCTATCAGAAAATTTTCACTGACGGTTCCAAGTCTGAAGATGGAGTGGCCTGTGCAGCCTACTGCCCTGGTGCTCCTTCTCAAATACTGTTAGAACATATTCCTTCAGACGCTTCTGCCTACTCTGCTGAACTTACAGCTCTGGTTCTGGCACTAAGAATAATCTCACGGTCTCCAAAGAGGGACTTTCTGGTTTTGTCGGACTCGCTGTCGGTTTTGGAGGCTATATCTGGCCGCAACCTTCAGCACCCCGAACTTTTACACTTTTTTGACCTTTTTACCAAGTTGACAGCGGAGGGTTACAACATTCTTCTGGCTTGGGTTCCCGTCATGTTGGCATCGGAGGGAACGAAATGGTGGATCGTTTGGCCAAGAATGCCACAAGAGAGAAACTGTCAAACACACCTATCCCCTGCTCGGATCTGAAACCCAAAATTAACGATTATGTAAAAGACCTCTGGCAGGAGGATTGGAATACACAGACGGATAACAAACTCTTTCAGATCCGTCCAAACCTAAAGGAGTTCCTCCCGTCTTCGTCTGGTGGTCGTAAAGAAGAGACAGTTCTGTGCCGGCTGCACACCGGCCATTCGTATTTTACCCATTCCTACCTTTTAAAGAGTGAAGAAGCTCCTTGGTGCATTCCGTGTCATGTGCCCCTCACAGTGAAACATATTCTTTTAGAGTGTTGGGATTTGCACGATGTGAGACACAAACATTTTACAGCAGATTCCATGAAAACCTTGTTCAGAGATGTTCCGCCTGACGCGATCTTTGAGTTCTTGAAAGAGGTTAACATTTTTCATCGGATCTGAGATTTTGCGGTGGAAAGATTTTGACAAAGTTTTGGATGAGATTTTGGATGATGTCTTTTGGAGAATTGTGTGGATGAATGACTTGTGAGTTGATTTTAACGTGGTGACAGCCCTGATATGGCCCTTTGCGGTCGGCTGGGCTATAAGCAACATTATCTTATCTTATCACAAAGTTTCTGTTACCCGACATGAAAAGAAGGAGGACAATCAGCGTTCATGAAATAAACAAAAGCAGATCATCTGACGGTGAATACCATCACCTCTTCCAACAATTGAAGGCTCATCCAGCTAGATTCTATAGCTACACACGTATGACTCAAAGTACATTTGACTACATTTTGGAGAAGGTTGAAGGCAAGTTCAAGAAGACATGGTGCACTGGCACAAACCGATCTTCCCTGAGGAACGGTTGGTGGTCACATTGAGGTAAGTGATGGGCTGCTTAATTAATTTTTCTGAACTTATTATTGACATTAAAGAATAAGCAACAAGAAGGGCAAAGCCCATATGACTCGCGTGTCTCAGAAAATTTTTGGAATTTTATAGAACGGAAGTAACGACATATTTCCAAATTTCAAGTAAAGACTGACCTTACACCCAATGTCACATCATTTTGAAGGTCTCCCCAAAGGCTACCTTTTGACCAAGTTTCATAACTCTACTGTAAATAGTGTCTGAGATATTGTCAATGTTAAAGTTTTTGTCACAGACGGACGGACGGACACACGTGAGTCAAAAATTACATGAGATAGGTGATAGTTACAGTTAGACCAATGCCTATGTATGTTAGAAAACAGTGGAATATATGAGATTGGTTTCACCACGTGAAATTGGTGCTGTCATAAAAAAAACTCGATTTCTAGTAACGAGATGTTTATCCAAAACAATAACATGACATGGATCATAATTGCAGATGATAGACTATATGCTTATGTTAGAAAAACAATGGATAGATGAGATTGCTTTCACCACTTGGAAATGGTGCCGTCATATGACTGGTAGCTTTCTGCTGGCCAAACGGGATTGCTGATGTCATACCCTGACTGGTAAGTTTCCACTGGTGGACTGGAAGTGTATGTGCTGTTGGCTTGTTGAGGTGTTGTTGTTGTTGATCGCCGTTGATAGTGTTCATTGCTGTGACGATTTCCTGGAGGGTTGGTGGCCATTCCGTAGGCGTATTCCTCAACTAGCAATTGAACTCTGCTGCGAAAAGACATCTTCCTTTCATCTGGGATTCTTTTGATGTAGGGAAGAAGAGACTTTAAAAGAGCAAGTCATCATCCCTGGTATCATCAACTGTGTTTCGATCTGCAAGTAATTTGATTTTTTGCTGCTCCAGCTCAATTAGTTTTTCATAATGATTGAGCGAATCTCCCTTTCTCTTTTTGCCTCTGCTGCGTTGGGGTGTTGGGGTTTCCTGTGGTGTCGGAAGACTGTGGCTGGTAGTGCCAGACACCGTACCATCAGGGGTATCGGTGGTGTTGTGGCTTGCAAGTTCTGGATCGACGCTTTCCACAGAGAACTTATTGGGTCCAGGTCCTGGAGGCTGCTGTGAAGGGAGTCAACAGCGGCTTCACTGGCTGTTTCAATGTCACTGTTGACAAGACTGCCCAGAGATCCAGAACTTTTTCTCGGTGCTACTATGTCTTTGAGGAAGAGTAACCGATTGAAGTACTGCCATTTGGATGTTGAAGGTGGATCATCAACACCGTCCCCGGAACGAGCTACAGGTCTCTTCGAGTATTCTGTTCCAAAGTAATCCCGCAAGTTCTTCCACTTCTTCCGCAACACTGCGTCTGCAAGCACACACACACACATACACACAAATGTTACATTAACCGGAGTTATCCTCAAATTCATGAAGCACAGGTATATCAATATGTGTTAGATTGATTGGTGTGTGTGTGTGTCTGCTTTTAATTTTATTGTACAACTCTCTTCTGCCCGTACACCCCACCCCCTCCCCAAATCGTGTATTTTTGGGGGCGAAAAGATATTTCAATGGGAACCTGTCCATTGGGCAATAATGAATATTTATTTGATTTGGGACGCTTCATGTAAGTAAAATGGAGTTAAAGTTATACACACTCACTCACTCTCTCTCTCTCTCTTTCTTTCTCTCTTTTCTTTCTGTCTCTATTTCTTTCTTTCCACACCTCTCCCTCTCTCCCCACCTCTTCCCCCCCCCCCCCCCCCCCCCTCTTTCCCCCCCCCCCTTCCCCCCCCCCCCCCCCCCCCCCCCCCCCCCCCCCCTATCCCCCCCCCCCCCCCCCCCCCCCCCCCCCCCTCTTTCTCCCTTCTCTTTCACCCTTCTCTTTCCCCCTTCCCCCTCTCTCTCCATGAAATTGCTCTTTTTTTTTTTTTTTTCAGATTTTGCTAAATCATGTTCTTTTTTTCAGATTTCTCGCAACTGGGGCGTCCTTCAGATCGCTTGCGTTCTCATTTCGAATGGGCACAGCTACAGTGGCAGGAATTGTGTCCGAAACAGTTGACATTTTGTGGAAAGATTGCAGCCAGTGCATATGCCTGCCCCTACACGTGCATTGTTCGAAACCATTGCTACTGAAATGTGGGACGTCTGGAACTTTCCCCACTGCATCGGAGCACTGGACGGAAAACACGTTGAGTTCGGTGCCCCAAGAACTCGGGATCTATGTTTTACAATTATAAGCATTTTTTCTCCATTGTTCTCCAAGCTCTTGTGGATGCAAATTACAGATTTATCGTGATCGATGTGGGTGGCTACGGAAAGCAGAGCGATGGAGGGACATTCCAAGCTTCTAGTCTTTATCAAGCTATAATGAGTGGAAAACTGCCAATTCCGGACCCAAAAACCCTGCCCGACTCAAATGATGTGGCGCCTTTTGTTATTGTCGCAGATGAAGCTTACCCCTTGATGCACTGCTTGATGAAACCTTATGGAGGACAAAACCTACCCCCGATGAAGATTGTTTCAACAAACGTTGTCTAGAAGCAGAAAGAAGTTGAATGTGCCTTTGGAATTTTGACTGCCAAGTGGCGTCTTCTGAGCAAACCCATTGAAACACACGCTGAACTTGTAGATCGCATCATAAAATGCATCTGTGTTTTGCACAATGTCATCATTGACAGGGAAGGAATGGATCACAACTACACAGAAGTTTCGTGTGAGAATTCTGCAATTGTCTGGGAAACACGTGGCAGACCAAGCAATGATGCCAAGTGGACAAGAGACATTTTCAAAACATTCTTCCAGAACCATCCATTATTTTATACGAACAGACAATAAGCAAGTGTGGGTGAGCAACAAACAGACAGACAAGCACGCGGACATAAGCTTACAGTCTGACAAGCAGACAGGCAGACAAAGACAGACAGGCAGACAGACAGACATACAAATAGACAGAGAGACAGAGGCCTATAGATATTATCAGTCTTGACACATCCTAGGAAACGATTACAACACATATGTATATTACAAACGACAAATCGTGCACCATTTAAAACACATTCATACACTATAGGTCAGTGTACACACACACACACACACACATACATGCATGCACACACTGACACACACACATGCATGCACACACACACCAGACCTGTTTACCCCACTCGAAACCAATGTGTAGTCAGATGACCAAAATGTGTAGTCAGCCATGTCAAATGTGTAGTCTACTTTTGCGCACAAGATAATATTAAAAAACACTAAACATGCACATTAACCCTTACCCTGGTGTTTCTAACACATATTTACAGTGCTCTATGGTGAATTAACAGAGAGAATATTAAAGAAAAATGGTTGTGTTGTAAATTGTGTGATATCTGCTTTGTGAGTGGTTTTGAATGACACATGTTGAATGAAAGTTGTAGAGAATAGAACAAAGAATCACAAACACACAAAAAAAGATGGTTTATAGTAAATTATAATTGACTTACCTGTAATAAATGGGGAATTACAGGTAAATTTTCCTCTGAACAATGGTAGAGTGATGAAAAAGTAATCCAAATCCACCAAGAACACAACAACAGGAAGATCTACACTCACTTCAAGATGCCAGTGTCTCACAAAGGAAGAAATGATGTCATTTCACAGGTAAAAAAAAAATCCGGTAACCCAGGTGAAAACAGGTGTTCAGCCCTCGCATCAGAAAACTTGCACATTTTCAAATAACAGATGACAGACTAACTACTAGTTCATCTAGAAGCACAAAAAAGCAGGAAGAAAGCTAGGTATGTGCAGAAATGCCCCAAGGGGCAGGGAGAAGGCACAGACATCAGCTAGTTGTCACCAGCGCCGTTAAGCTGAGGGTCCGCTGCTGCTTCCTCTTGACGTCTCAGCAGTCTTTGGTAATCCACTCTGCTATGGTAGATGTCAAAGCAGTGGGGTATATACAGGGTGACTTGGCACTGCTCACACTGGTAGGCAGACTGCTTCCTCTTGAAGCCATCCCTGTTCTTTTTCGTGGCATTGCAGGCCACACAGTCACGCTGAGGTCGCTGTCGCTTAGCCCCTGCTTTGGCACACATTGTAGATGGCCCGGTGGCTTCCTGTCAGGCGTCTGGGTGGGTTCAGGGTCTTCCTCCCCCTGGGTGCAGGCTTTGGGGCTTGTGGGGCGCAGTGGCAATGAGCTGCCTTGCCAGGAGTTTCCTGAACTGATGGTGGGTCAAGGACACCTGGGCGAACTTGCGGTGGAGGTAGTACGCGTTGCACATCGCCACGGTGAAGAGGTAGAAGTACAGCTTCCTCCACCACTTCACCGTCTTCCTCAACACTGAGTAGCTTTTTATAACTTGATCAGAGGTGTCCACCCCTCCCATGTCTTGATGTAGTCAACAATGGCAAGGGGCTTCCACACAGCCTGGCCGTTCTCGTCGACCTTGTCCAGCTTCATAGCGTGAGGCACATGGATGGAGGACAGCATGTGGACGTCCCGCTTGTCATGGTACTTCAAGGCAAGGAGACGACTGTTCTGCCTGAAGATTGACTGGCCCTGAGTCAGCTTGATGGTGTTTGCTGCTGGCTTCTGCTTCTTGAAGGCCTCTGGCATGCCGTACCTGGTGGGTCGCATTGTACCACAGGCGTAGGTGTTGAACAAGTACAGTTGTTCGAAAAGTTCTGGACTGGTGTAATAATTGTCCATGTAAACTCTATGCCCATGGTCCAGGAGACCCCCACAAGCCAGAATACCCAGGACAACTCGTGTAGTAACACTAAGATCCACCTCCAAATCCAGTGCCTCGCTGACATCTGTGGTGGGCGTAGAGCCTTGGTAGACGTCCAAGGCCAGGACATAGCCACTCTTGGCTTCACAGGCTTCGTAAAGCTTGATGCCAAACTTGTCTGGTTTGTCAGGGTTGTAGACCCTGAAGCGAAGCCTGCCTTTCCAGGGGCATGTGGCCTCATCAAAGCTGATGTCCCGCTCAGGAGTGTAGACATCAGCAAACTTGGTCCTCAGGCTCCTGAAAAAAGGGCGGATCTTGAAGAGGGGATCAGAACCATCATCTTGCGTGTTATCCACAAGATGAAAGTTGCTGAGGATGGCCTGGAACCTGACAAGGGCCATGTTTTGAGGGAAGAAGGGAGTGAAAGTGATGTTATCCTGGTCCCAGTAGTCTTCAATGGAGGGCTTGATGACCAGGCCTGTGGTGACAACCAGGGACAGGAACACCTTCATCTCGTCCAGCGTCACAGGGGACCAGCGGTGAAGTCTGAACACACACCACAAACACATAAATGCTCTGCTTCATTAGGTCTGGATTTCACACACACACACACACACACACACACACACACTAGTAATATCAATACATATCTACCCCCCTTCCCTCTATTTCTCTCTACCACACATGTAAACAAATACATGACACGCCCATACAATGACCCACCCCTCAGTCTCGCTAAACACTCTGTCGTACATAAACTGAAACTGATTTTATCTGAAATAATGTATTTTAGAAAAGAAAATAAAAAAAATATGAAGCACAAACAGAAATGCAAGACTGTAGAAGAAGACGAAAGAATCCTGTAAACAGCAAATGAAAAAACGTACCTGGAATGTGGCTTCAAGTTGCCAGCAGCAATCTTCCGTTCAGCATACAGATTTGTTTGCTGAACCAGCATGTTGAAATCTTCATCGTCGATAAACAAATTGAAGAAATCGATTGGCTGAGGAACTGCAGGAAAATCATCGCCAACAAGCAAAGCATTTTGCCGATCGAATGGCATGTTGATGGTCGCTTCGTCACCCCACTCCCCACTCCATCCCAATTCGTCGTCTGCTTCGAAGTTGCGGTTGTTTGGGGCCTGATACAGCTGTCTGAGATCGCCAGCATGCATCAGGTCCTGCAGATCGTTGTCTCTCCAACATCTTCTCCGACTTCTTCTATGTTTGCATCGGCAAAAAACTCATCCAATAAGTCGGCAAACACGTTTCGTTCGCGTGGTGCATTCATGGCGGCAGCCATTGTGAGCAGCGAGTGAAGCTTCGCCCAGTCGCGTGTATTATTGTCGCTTTTTCAACTAAAACTTGCTTGACAACTTGCATATCCAGGTTCAGGGGCCTCACTAATGTATGTGTGCAAGTGTTCACAGAGCTAAATGCCTGTTTTCGTATCCAAGAACGGTAAGCAAACCACTCATAAAGACCTACCCATTGGCGCGACATATGTCGTGACTACCAGCCTACAGTAAACCGAAAGTAGCGCGACTTATGTCGCGACAACCAGCGTAAGGGTTAATCTAAATAAAGTTGCTAATTAATGTGTGTGTGTGTGTGTGTGACATGGTTGGATCAAAAAGAAATAAAATAAGTTCACCTGTTAGCTGTTAGCTGTCCAAGCCTTGACTATCTTCTGATTAATGTAACATTACCAGTTCATGTCCTCTCTACACCTTCTTTCACTTATTCCAGTTAGGATAAATTGTCAAGAACCACAATATATACACTATATATACACTATTAACACATTTCACAGTTGAAATTTACTGGCTGAGTTTCTTGGTGTAAGCACTCTTTAAGTGCAGCAAGATCCTCTGGAGTCATGTTCTTCACAGCATCTTGAGGCTCATAGGGCACAGACTTGAGGACCAGCAGGCTCTCCATGGTGCTGTCTGCCAAGCTGGCTCTCTGGTCTGTGCGGTTCTTCCTCACACAGGAGAAGATGCGCTCACAGTGGGCACTGCTGTGAGGGATGGTGACAATGCCCCTCATCACCAGAGACAGCTCCTTGAACTGCCCATCTTCCAGCTCTCCCAATGGCCTTCCAAGTTTCATCAATTCTGTCCTTGCGACAGCTGCTGACATCAGTGGCTTGGTAGAGGGAGAAACTGTTCTGTGACAGTGTTTGAAGTGCAGGTGGGAGGCATCAAGCAGGGAAACCTTTCCAGGAAAAACCTGATGTCTGCCACAGAGGAAGAACACTGGTTTTCGACGTCCACTACTTCAGCATGCTGCAGAACTGGATCATCCAAAGGAAGCCTGGACTTCAGATAGTCGACAAGCTCCACAAAGTAGGCCTTGGCAACTTTGAAGAACTCCTCCACTCTGGAATCTCTGAGGTGGTTGTCCGCCTTGTTCTTCAGGAACTGATGGGCCTCCTCACCGATCACCAGTTCACTGTTGTCCTTCATGTTTTGGGGGTTTTTGTAGTCCACAGCTAACACTGAAGTGGAGCCGTGGAAGGCAGCAGGCTTCACACAAATTTGCTGAGAATGGATTTCAGCAGCTTTTCCATCCTTTCTTCAGCTGGTGGACCAGAGGCTCTTCAGCCTGAAAGGTAAGAAGGAAGGCACACGATGGCTTCTCCTCTCAGAACATCTTGATTGAGAGAAGTTTCACTGCTCGAAGTTGAAGGCTTTGCAAAAAAATCCACCTAGAGACATCTGCTTTGCTGCTTTACTTTCAAAGTCCTTGTGCGTCTGGTTCTCGATATGCCGTTTGCAGTCAAACATGCCGGCATGTTTGACGGAGAAATCCTTCTTGCACAACATGCAATGAGCGTAATTCTCCCCTCTCCTGGATGACACAAGGCACGGGTAGCGTTGATGGTAAGAAGAAAGAAAGGTTTGATCAGCAACTTTTTTCTTCTTTTTGATGGGAGAAAAGTCAGAAGAATCAACTTGGCGCTTTGATGAACTGTCGGCCATTTTGATGGAAAATGGAACGCGGGAACGCGACCGTAACGCGTTCAGCAAGCTCTTCTGACCTGCAACCTTAGCGGGCAGTAAAGGGAAATAAGTCAATAACAGAGGCGGGCGGGCAGCCTGCTGAACGCAGCAGAATGTCAGGCTGCTTGTATGGCGCATCAAGTTTGTCAAAAGACGGCAACACACAAAATAGCTTGTGTTTCGAAATCGCGTACCGGCGAAATGCTGAATGCGCGTACCGAGGTTCCAAAATGCGTATTTGCGTATTTGGGGTCGGAATGCGTAGAATTCTACACCAAATGTGTAGACTAAACAGTTCTGACACACACACACACACACACACACACACACATATACATGCATGCACACACTGACACACACACATGCATGCACACACACACACACACACACACACACACGCACTTTATTACAAAAATAAAACTTGCCTTCAATGTTCATCTCCATGCTGATTTCCTTCCACGCTTTGTCCACAAGATTCCTATTGGCATATTCTTTCATTCTTTTGTCCCATATTAACGGTCTGTTGAAAACTGCAGTGATGAGTTGGTCAACATCCATCTTGAGCCGTCGTGTATCAACAAATGGACGTGCGATGTCTGTGAACACAGCCACCAAAAGTACAGCCAACACAAAGTTCGGCGCGTCCCCGCGTACAAGAAATGGCAACTCTTTCTGGTAATTTCCCGCGCGGTTGGCAGATTTGCCGCCTCGAGAGACCCGCGTCCTCTATGAACACTTGCAAACCGAAAGTAGCAACATTCTTCGCGCGAGTTCTCTCGGGTCGACTCGCGCGTGCGATTTCCCGAAAACCGCCGCCTCTATAAACGCCAGCTAAGGGAGATAAGTGATGTGTCCATGGTCAGACAGGTGCCCCAGACTCCAAATGAGGCTGCTTATGGCACCAGTTCTTCTAGCACAGATACAGACACAAGGGACACAGAACAAACAGGGAACACTGATAAACATTTTTGACTCGGGGCAGACCAGTGCCTGTTGTAGAGCTTGATTATGTTCAGGAACAAAGGTTTCGAATAGCACTGCATTTTTGTTCACTCAGGGCATAACAACTTTGTTGTTGGGGGAGTTGAGATGTGGACAGGTTTCATGTAAGAGTCTTGGCTGCTCAAATGAAGTTGTGCAGCAGATGGAGTATTTGAATATTCAGTGAAGTTCAGTGATCTGCTTACCTTTCTAAATGAATGGAATGATGCCTGTTGGTGTCTGTGAATCAGGTTAGATGTTCATGTAACTTGTTGAATGATTTACATGTTTGTGCTTTCATATAACTTAATTTTTCACAGAGATCAACTTGGCTGAAAGGTTTCGATGTCAAAACATTCATATATAACTAGTTTTCTCAGTTTCTTCCAATGTTCGTTACCAGCAGCACATTCTGTTTTGCCTTGCCTCTCTAATTGACCCCAAGAGCGTGTGTGTGTGTGTGTGTGTGATCTAGCTCTTTTGATAAAAGTGTATTTTACTTGGATTGATTTATACTGGTCCGTTTGTGAAGTTGCCATGGTTGGAAAAAAAAGGAAGTTTGAATAAACGAGAACAACAAAAAAAATTGCTTTCAACTGGTGTTGTGTGCTTCTTGAAGACTGAAATATTGCATCAGGTCCATGTTATAAAATGCAAGACAAAACTCGTCTGTACAGTTTTTTAATTTCAGATTTTCATCGTTGCATAACAAGTACCACTGCATCTGCAGACACATGCACCACCAACACAGGGGCATCAAGTTACATATGTGAACACATCAAAGCAGCATGATAGAGTGCATGTCATACATTGCTCATAGACACAGTGTGAACACATGCCAAGCATTGCAAACCCCAGGCTTACTGCAAACCTGTGCAAATTAATGCATATGAACACATTCTGTTGGTAAAACAAAGTGACGCTGTTAAGCATGCTCTTCAATGTATATGCAGCAAAGATATATAGTCTCCCTTGAGGGTGTGTGTGGTGTGTGATGCTTACACAACTACAATCTGTTGAAGTCTGCCCCAACTATACTGAGAAAACTTTTCTCTACATGAACTATGTTTTGGAAAAACTGCATGTCAACCAGAAAGGGGTTCTTCCATAGAAAATGTTCCAAGTTGTTCAGAGCTTTAAGAGAAGGAAACTTGAAATATGGAAGATCTGCATTGTCTTCAAATCCGATGCTTGGGTGGATTTTTTTTTTTTTTTTTTTTTTTTTTTTTTTTAAGATTTCAGTGAAGCAGCACAACCTTGCTCAATAACCATTTTGTCTTAAACTGAACAGTTCTGGAACAGATGTAAAACTTTTCCGATGGCATGCAGCGATGAAAGTAACCCAGTGAGATACATTACAAGAAAAGGAGATACTTTGTAGATTCATCCTCTGAGAGGGGGAGGGGGTGGGGGAGTGTTGGGAAGAATTGTTTTCTTTACGTTAGGAGTCAGATGTGTTTCACTGATTTATGTGTGTTTAATAGAAAAGGATTTAATTTGCGTTTTGTTAAACTTACCACCACCACCACCTGCCCCCAATGTACTCGCTCTGATATGGTACCTACTGATTCAAAACGTTTCATACCAAACAAAACTCACTTCTTTCGCACACACACTCAATAGGGGGGGGGGGGGGTGGAAATTATGAACAGCGTCTTTCAAAAGCAACTTATGCCCACACAGATCACGAATTTGTCAAAAATCCAATGACTGAACCTATGGATGAATGACTGTAGAATTATTTCGCATCCAACTCAAAAATCAACAACATGAACCCATGATTTTTTTTTTGTCATCTGGGTTAACAAGTTGTTGGTTTTTAACATCTGTGTAGGGACATGGACTTTGATGAGATGACAACTTTGATACAGCCCTTTGCAGTCAGCTGGCCTATAAACAATGTAAGTGAATTTTGATTTTGGTGCCAGGCAGTGAAGTAGTGAGGGGCAAAACAATTTGTTTTTGTGGTAGAGGGGTCATGTGTCAACATATCTATCTTTTTCATTATACATTACAAAGAACAGGGAGAGTGGCAATCAAAAAATCTACTGAGACATCTTCCCATTGTTATATGGACCGCTGAGGCAGATGGGTTCAAACTCCTGCTTGAGACGGCGGTGGTAATGAATTTTCTCTTCAGAATCAACCCCCCTCCAGTTCCTATGGA